>VWYP01005704.1:0-35874 GCA_013400435.1 Pycnonotus jocosus
ACTCATCTACTTTTTTTTTTTTCAGCTCTTTAATGTATTTCCATTACATAATACATAGCCACAGGATGTTAGCTTTGCTTGTCCATAAGGTAGGGGTATAGGAGCTTCTTTTTATTTTACTTTTTTTTGTTGTTCCTTTTCACAAGCACATATTCTTCCAATAAATTCAGAGGAAAATCCTTTTCACAAATAGTTCTTGCTATTTTTTCTCCTCTGTTGTTTAAAGTGATGGGCTGAGAAGGATTAATATCACCCTTAACTAAAATGCAACTAAACCATATCACTTCCTAATTAAGCTAAACTGCTTAGAATTAAGGCAACACTACATTTTTGAAGTACAAAAATTACAGCAGAAAAGGTTAGGGGATAAAAATAGAGCACAGTCTTTTACTGCTTTGAAACTCGATGGCATAGTTTCTTTCCTATGTGCTGCATATTGTTAAAAGTGGAGTCATCACTAATGATTTAGTCATGTTGTACAACTCTCACAGTCTGTTCTGACAAACACATTTCCTGATGGTTTTAAGTAAAACAAATGGGTGTTTTGTCCTGAGTTACATGTCACAAGCCCTTTTTTAAGATTTGCAACTGAAGCAAAGCAGTGTCAACAGCAATATCCTTTTGAACTAATGTTCTTTCTTCCTCTTCGAAATAGGAGCTGAAGTTTCTCTCCCTTATTTCTCATTATGTATGCATAGAAACTTGCTCAACTTCTTTAGAGTCTTCAGTGAAGAAAAGTTGCATCTCAAATGTGTTCTTATCTTTGTCCTTGGTTTAATTTTACTTATGACTATGTTTATCTTTCCAGAAACCATTTTCTGTGGGTGTACAGAAAAATCCTTTTAAAAATTCTGTCATAGTAGTCCTTCTCATCTGCAGGAACAGCAGAAAAACTTGGCTTGTGGAAGTTTTGCTATCTAAAAATAATATCCAGGTTGTAAGAAGAGGATGAGTAAATCAATAGACCTTAATAGGAAGCTTAGAACTTTCTGAATATTTCCAGACACATGCCAACTGCATCAGGTACAAATAAACTAATTAATTTAGAACTGGGAACATTAAAAACATAATGAAATTCAAGGAGGCAATCAGTAAAATATCCTTTATAATTTCTAAAGCTTAAAAAATCCTTCTTTATAAAGTATTCCTTTAGACTATTTGGTAGATGTGTGAGAGAGAGGTATTGTGATTCTTGCAGATTCTGTCTATTTTCATACAGTCTAGAAATTCATAACATTGTTTTTCCTAGTTTAAAAGGAGGGTAGGAGTAAAGGGACATAACAGGACACAGAACTGACCATTATGTTTGTCCATTGTCAAGATTTTCTTGTAGATAATTGTTTTTCAGGAAGAATTAATATTTCAAATATATATACCAATCTGACCAAGTAGACACTGAACTGAATCAGCACATTACAATTTAACTGACTAGACTGCATCCTGGATCAGGAATTTAAATATTTTTTTGCTATTTCTAATACCCAAGTGGTTATCTCACCTGGGTAATATACCCAGAAATGTCTTTTTTAGACTTTAGTTTCAATGTAACCGCAACACAAAGTAACCTCAGATTCAATAGAATCTGAATCATTCAGAATGTATCTGATGATTGTCCAGCCACTTCCACGTATTTTACTACTTTAATACTTTAACCACATGGGAACAACTTCATAAATTAAGGCAGGAGCTCCAAAATTAGGGTTGTCTCTGTCTCTCATCTCAATGTTAAGCATTCCCTTCTGCCTGAGAATCCCAAAGAAACAGCTGGCAGACAAAAGTTCAAAAGAAACAGGATTTCTCAGTTCTTCCTTCAAACAGAGCCAATTACCTTGAATTAGCAAATGGAATATAGATGATTACATACTCCAATATGCATAAATTATACCGTTCATATGAGCAAAGCAGACAAAATACCAACATATTAATTTATCCAGGCACATTACTGCACTGTAAGGAAGGATAGCTTCATCATTTCTCATTACTCTGATACTTTAAAACTTGCTTTACTAACTTAATTATTTCACACCTACTAATAACACTTGTTTGACTGGAAAAACAGATTATACGATATAGGAGTTATATTATGCCAGAAAGCTTGTGATAAAATAAACAAGCAATTCCTTTCAGAAAAATCTTTGGTGAAAACTGCTTTGGAGAGTAAAATGCTGTATTTTAATTTCAGGCTGCAGCAAATAATTGGTAATCTCTAATACTTACTGTTTATGGTATTGCTGTAATTTATGGCAATTTCAACTAAATGACCCAAATAATAAAAATGTTGGATTCCAAATGAATTTAGCCTATGATAATCCCATTTGCAACACATTCCTCTGAATTTCAGAGGAATTGTCTTCATTCGGATATAATTACTGTCCTGCAACATATTATTTCAGCCAGCACTATGAGCTTAAAAAGATATTTGATCAATACCACTAACAGAAAAAAAAATCAGGATTTGAGTCAAAGTTTTTTCAATGTAGAGATGCTTTTTACTTAACTGTTAAGTCTACAAGAAAGAATAATTAAAATGAATAAACTTTCAAATGTGTCTATCTCATTTGTTCAATTCAAAATTTACTGTTAGTTATTTGAAAAGGAAAAATAAGAGCAGCTGGACGTTCTTTTAATGTATATTTGTCATAGTAACCTTGAAGATAGGTAACTAAGAATAGTAAAAAGAAAAGGAATGCAAACATTTATCTAATATCTATACTAAAACAAAGCAAAATGAGCATTGAATTTTAAGTAAAGAGAATTTAGTTCATAAAACCCCAAATGTCTTGGAACCCTAGGTATTTCGTTTAGACAGTGTTGTGCCAGGTATAGAGCCAGTCAAATCTTTACAGATTTAAATAATCAGTGTAATCACAAAACCCACTTAGCCCCAAAGTGTTTCTCCTCTCACCTGATTTTTTCAATTGTTGTTCTTTGCCTGTCTTTTCTTGATATTTTAAATTATCTCTGCCTTAGCTTTCAATACTTACAATCTTCAAATGATAAAAATAACACTTTCCCTGAATTTGCTTTATTTCATAACAAAAACTTGCACATCCAGTAACATTTCTACAATTTTTTTTTCTGCCTTTCATTTTCACTACTTCATTCTACATATTGTTACATGCGTTACTACATACATACATTACTAAATATGATGAAAAATTACTTTGGTACATTCCTGACATGGGGTTAATACATTAACATTTTCACTTGGTTTAATCAAGTACATTGTTACTTTAGAAAATTATTCTGTGGAAAGAAGAGAAAAAATACCTTGGGAATACATCCATTGTCTGTGAATGGTTTTTTTTATCCCACACTCCCCCATTTAGGTAAACATTTGGATATTCTCCTCAGCCTTACATACTCAGTGTGTGATTTGAGAATCAAGTTGGCTGCTTTCCATCTCATCTATTATCACCAATAACACAAGTTTTGCAGGCCAAATGAGTCCCTTGTTTGCACCTGTGCTCCCTAATGCCGTCACTGGGTTTGCACAGCTGTAATTGCCTCGAGTACAGTAAACAACCGCGATGATGCACAAGCTGGAGTGGGATCCACATGTGAATCTCTTTCAGCTGACAGGACTGTAAGGTCAAACAAAATGAGAAGCAGCAAAATTTACCCTTATGACTAGAGTTGGTAGATGTAATTGTTTCATGAACAACTCTGTACTCTGCTTGGAGAAGGAATGCATTTTGTTACACTGCTGGGATGGATAGAAAACAAAAGAAATATGATTTCGGCTTTCTACAGAAATCAGATTTTGAATTTACTGTCTGAGCAGTAGTTTGTAGTTAAAATAAAAGATATGATTCATGTTCAGTTTTTCCAAATGTGGGGAGTTAAAAAATGTAATGAAGAGAAAGCTATCAATGATTAGTCTAAGACTGCAAGATAGTTCCTAATTTAAAAGGATTATAGTGAGGGGTAAAGTTTTACTTTTTAATCAATGGGATTAAAATGGGATTAAAAGTACTTTTAAACTCTTTGATCCACCAAATGTAGCCTCTTACTGTTATGTGGGGTTTTTTTTGGTTTGTTTTTGGTTTTTGGGGTTTTTTTTTTAATTATTGAAACCACAATCCCCACACTAAATCAAGCAATAGAAGGCCTGGGTAAAATATTAATTTTTAATTTCTGGATATTTATTAATTGTAATCTTGTCCATTTTTTCTCTACAGTGATGATGAACAAAACATGCAGAACCTAGTGTTATTCCTACTGTAAAACAGAGAGCATAAATATGAAAAATCAAAAGACCTTAATCTCTCAGACAAACCTGTCCAGTTTGCAGATAAGGACCTCTTAAATAGTTCTGAAGTCCCAAAACACAAATCTTTTAAATCTGGCAAATGAATATCTAAATTAGTTTTTATAGTTGATCACCTTCTGCAACAAGAAAAGTAGATTCTGATCCCAACCTTCCATGTCAAATATAAGCATTCTTATTTATTTCAGCAGAAATAGGTTCAAAAGTTTAAAGAACTGGTGATATTTGAATGCAAGCAACATAAAGTTATGTTTGAACAGTCTGATGTTTTCTTTCTCTCTGGGCAAAAAATTACATTTTTGTAACAGACTTTTATTCCTTTGAACTTGTTTTCCCTTGATATCAGGTTGTAAAGTGCTATCCACCAAGGCATCTCTTCAATCGTTAAAGAAAGACCTTTTGTGATGTTTTTAATTAGTTTTAACCTTCTTCACATCTTCAAGCATGGTTATGGACACTCATTGATTTTAATTACCATACTTATAGCTTACTGCTTTGCACTTCTTATTAAAATGACCCTCTAGCATTTCTTTTGAAAAAGTCTTCCATGTAACTTTTTTTTTTTTAATGTTAAAAAAAAAAAATTGTTTGGATCTTCTGTGTTAAAATATTAAGTATTGTAAGAAAATTTTGCATTTTATAAATTTGCATAAACATAAGAGTTTTGAAGACAGAAAATAACTTTATAAAATACTTTAGTTTTACTACTTAGAGGGTTTTTTGGAGGACGAGAGTGTTTGCATGTTTGTCACATAATGTGGAGCTTGTAAATTCATGACATCCATGAAAAGAAACAGAAATCTGTTACCAACTGCAGTGTCCAATATTAATTCTCATTTGCTCAGCTTCTAGCTAATCTCACCAGTGTGTTCATCACCTAGAAACCAAATTTGTATGCATTAATACTCCATATAAAGTGCTATTCATTAAAGAGGAATGCACCTTCTGTTTCAAAGAGAAGGAACCTTCCAGTTGTCTGCCAGAACTAAATCATTTACTTTTCCAGTCTTCAAATACAAATATTTCAGCTTCATAAGCCCTCAGTCTCCTCTGCTAGTTTTTTACATAAAGATGCACAGTATTTAGGCAGCATAACACATTTTAATACCAGTGTGTTTTTTCTGCTTCTCATCTGTCATACAAATTCTGTAAATTTCCTCTTTTATTATTTTTAAAATCTGTTGATGCAAAATCTTTCCCTACATGAGAGAAGAATTTGGAGAAAAAAACATACAAATATTTCCCTATTTGGGAATTAGCATTAACAAAATCTTGTACACTCTAAGGATTATGAAAAAGTAGCACAAACGAAAGGTGAAAGTCTTTCTAAAGAGAACAGAAACGTTATAAGACATTAGTGCTGGGTGGGGTTTTTTTGGTTTATCAGTCAACAATTCTGAATGAAATATAAAGGAAGTTTGACATTGTCTCCTCTTTTATTTTTTTTTTTCCATCGAAATAGCATCACACAAGTTGTTCCATCTGAAGCATGCTCTGTATGTGTTGAGAGTGTGTTCCTACGAAGGTCACCTGTAGTACCATTACTGTAGATTTGTGGAGTATCCAGCTTCCAACTCAAAACTCTAGGAAATTTACATAATCTAAGAAGCTTCAGTTGTTCTCAAGTTAATAAGCTACAGGCATGCCTCTTTTACTTTGCCTTTGATTTATTGAATATTTAATTTATTTGAGAACCATTTTAATTACAGACCTGGGCCCCATTTTAGGTTATTATTTGGGTTTAACCTTCTACACTGGAAAGTTATTTAAATTTTATTGCTGTTTTTATGTTTTCATTGATCTTTGTCTCATATGCCGTTTATTAGACAACAAATACAATATAAATATAGGTGTGTATTTACAAAACCAAAGCAAGTCCTTTTAATTAGAGAGGGAAGAACAGTTTAAGGCAAATATCTAATAACGTAACAAGCACAGTGGTATCATGAAGCATCAGAATGTGATAATCATCACTAGTAAAATTCTTTAAAACTTCCAAGTTCAGGTAAAGAAAAAAATCTTGCCTTTTTTGCTTTCCAAATATAGCAGTAAATATTTGTATTAATTTAGGCATATTTCTTAGAACTATTGTTCCATGGAAAGGTGGCAGGACTGTGATTTATAGACAACATTATTTCTTCTAGCTTTAGTTGGTTTGCAAATGGTCATTGCAGCAAGCTGGCTATGAAGAAACTTTTGAGCCAGGTTTTCCTATCATGCACTTGTCTTTATTCAATAAATATTTTTCATAGGAAGAACTTTGAATACTTAGTAACAATGAAGGGATAATGGACTGATAAACCCTTTTAATTTCCATAAACTCTGGTGAAGTGACTTTTGGCTACAGCCAGGTCATGACTTAGAGGAGTATCAAAACAGATAAACATTTCATAGTTTCAGTCTTATTTCAGTGTACATTTTCTTATCCTAATGCCACAGGTTTTGTTAATACCCTGAAAAATATAACACATAAACAGATAAAATTTTCTCCTCCTGCAGATTTTATTTCCATGTTGTCTTTATAACATTATATTCACCACAAGCATTTGCTGTGACTCAAAATGCTGAACAGAGAAAGGCAACATGATATTTGTGCCGAGTGAAAAAGCGATTCCTGGAATGTCCTTCACTGCAATGAAATAAACAAAGCCCTTTAAAGTTCATACTGGAATTTGATCTAGCACATAGCAAGAAAATAAATCTCTTTTATGCAGATGCAACTTTCATTAAAACATGAAGCTCTGCATAAAGCTGAACAGCTGACTCTGCATTATTTGACATGAAAAAAAAATAAAAAGGAATAATTGAACCCAGACATTATTATTTTTGTAGAATGAGTAATGTGCAGCATGTATTCTAAATTGCAGTGATACAGACAATTCAACCAATGTCTGGATCTCAATCCACCAAGCATTTTAACTACTTTTCTAAGCCATTCCCTTACTGAAAAGTAGATTAAAGTTTCTAGCTAACTCCTCTCACAATGACTCTACCATTATGATATTAAATATTTTAGAGCTAATTTTAAGTGTTTATTTTCATTATATCTGTGTCTGTCTATCATGTGCTTATCTGCTTTTTATGCAAAATGTAAATGTGAATCAAAACTTCAATATTTGGTAAAGCCACAATGTTTTATGCTTTCTGATCTCCCTAGATGCTTTTAGAATTACCCATTCGTATGTGTGAATATTTCCAGATACATGCCAACTGAACCAGGCATAAGTGAAGTGCAAATTATGTGCAATTTAGATTAAAAGAACTCATAAATAAGTCATCTGAACACTGCAATATCTCTGCACTTCACTAATAGAAGAACTCCAGGACACAGATATGGCCTCGTTTGATAACTTTCCACCTTGTTCTATTCAATAGATTATCCGACATTACAGAGTTCAAGGAGTTCAAGGCCAGAAAAAACAGTGTTTAATTTTACTTCATATATATCTCAGTCAATTAGTTTCCATTAAAGAAATTTCTAGCTGATGTGAAACGATTTGAGATGCAAGCAACTCTTCTCTGTGCCTCAGATGAGAAGGGATGAGTGTAACACGATAAACAAAACTCCTACAGTGTCAGAAAAACTATCAGGTAAGTATAACAAAATACTTGTAGAAAGCAAATATCATCCCCCATAGCAAAAAAACCCCAACAAAAAACACAAAAAAAAAAACCCTAACCCNTCGTTAAAAAAACCACCCAAAACAAACCCAAAAATCTTCAGTGGACACACAGAGCCTCAATAAAGGATTACACTCATCCCAATTTCTCCAGTTTAGAATTATTTTAAAATGCTTCCACTTCAAAACTAAAGAAGTGATCAGACTGTTTAATGAGTAGTTACAAACACTCCATATTCCCCTTCTTAGCTCAACTAAGGTAAAAGCTAGTAAAGTGTTATTAAGGTATCAAAAACTTAATACAGACTAGGTGTGTTTGGAGCTTGTAAGGTTCAGAAGTAGATGTACAAATTATACCAAGACTAGACCATTTTCATTTGCTGATCTGTAAACTCCACCAAGATTTTTTTTTTCCTTTCTGTGTCTGTACTGTAAAGAACAGGCTCAGGAACATTTAAATTATTGTCCAGATAGAGAATTTAGTTGTTCAAGAACTTTGAACTATTCCCAGATTGTTCTCCTATCTCATCTAAATTTATTTTATGTCAGTGTAAGGTTATGCTAAGGCAAAGAACTGTGTTTTTCAGGTGAAGATCAAAGAAGCATTGTGTGTAGCTTAAATGAAAGTAATTAACCCTTTAACATAGTGCACAATCAGTGTCTAATCTTCCAGTTCATCAGAAAACCAAACAATAAGAATAATTTGCTGTGCATATGAGTATATGCAGTAATTATCCCTATAGATGCAATAATTACATTGATAGATTTAATTGCCCTTTCATCAAATCCCTATTTATTTTTACAATATAGTTAATAGATACTATATTAGTTGTCATAAGGCAATCAGGACAGTAGTTTAAGATATCCAAACATATATCTTTACTTTACAAAAAATTCTACAATCCATTACATTCCCTGTGTTATGTGTTGTTCTAGAATGGATGTTGTGCATTTATCATGGTCACTACATTGCACCTTCTGTGAACAAAAATTAGTTAGTTCACAGATTAGCAAATATTACTGAATGTTTCCTTTCCTCAGTCCTTCTGCTCACTATGTTCTTTTCCTCTGTAACATCATGTTTCAAATCTACATGAAAACTATAAAAAATGAAAGTGAAATTAACACTTTCTTGATCCTAGAGTAAAAAATCCTACCATAAAAAATAGATTTTTACAGTGAAATCTCTGACTATAAGCAATACCTCAAGAAAAACTGGTCTTCTTGCTTGAGAGAAGTACTATTTAAATAAAGTTGCTAAATATAAAACAATGTCAGAAAGTTTAAAGTGTATTGATGGAAAAATATTTGTATTTGAGTGGGATTGTACTGTAAATGAACCTCAGCCTACATGTTTAGAAAATCACAACTAGAAACAAAAGCTTTGTTGAAATATATATATGTAATTTGAGATAAATAAATGTGAGATACAGTAGTATTTTTGAGCTGTTTACATATATAACATAAAATAATATACTTCTAATGTCAAAGCTTATCTGTAAAAATTGAATGAATTGAAATAGTCACATTATGCACAAGTCAGAATCTTTGCTACCTTCAACATAAGTCAGCTTCCTTGCTCATGGTAGTTGCTGCACTGGATTCAATAGCTGCATTGACATATAGCTGTGAAGAATGGAGCCAAAAATTAACATTTGGTGGAGAAACTAATTTACATTACTTAGCTCACAATTTATCACCAGATAAAGATACTGGGATTCACTAATGGAAATAAGATTTTATTTTCGTTGCAAGAATTCAAAGTAAAGACACTAAATTAATGGAAAATCGTGAATTTTCTTAATCTTTAGACTGTGGAGCACTGTGCAAAGACTGGAGCTATTTCAAACATGTACCAAACAGTTGTCCTTTCTTAAGCAAGAATGAAATATTTATGCAGAGTAGAACTTTTCTTGTCTTCAGCGCATTCCACTGTTTCAATTAAAATTACAGCATAGCATAGCCCTAGATGCTTAATGGGGAAGTTTTATTAAAGCTGAAAAAAAGGATGATTCAGAAAGTAAAGCCTGCTGAGTAGACAATTATTCATGAAACAGCCACTATCATAAAGCCAAAATTTACAATTGCTCTTCTGGAGAAATTATGGTTTCTTTGTTATACCCGACAAAATGCTTTTTTCTTTATAGTACTAATTAATGAGTTTCTAATGATCTGTTCAGAGGCCTCTGGACAGTCTGGATTAATGGGTCAAGGCCAAAGGGGTGAAGTTTGATAAGTTGAGTTCTGGGTCTTGCACTTGGGTCACACAAAGCCCAGGCAGCCCCACAGGCTGGGGGCAGAGTGGCTGGGAAGCTGCCCAGTGGAAAAGGATCTGGAGTGCTGGTTGATAGTGGCTGAACATGATCCAGCCTGTGCCCAGGTGGACAAGAGGGCCAATGGCATCCTGGCCTGTGTCAGCAATGGTGTGGCCAGCAGGAGCAGGGCAGGGATTGTCCCCCTGTACTGGGCACTGGTGAGGCTGCACCTTGAGTGCATTGTCCAGTTCTGTGCCCCTCAATGCAAGAAGGACATTTTTTTTTGGTTTTGTTCTTTATTACGCATGGAGTTTTTCTAAACTATGCCTACTTTGAATTGAATTAGACATTGTTTGCTGTATAGATTTAAGTTTCCTTCTTCAAAATCCATGGAGAGGAAATATGAAAAGTTATGAAATTTGATTAGAAAATATTTGACATAGATTATGTAAATAAGGCCTGGGTAATTTCACACATTTTCATACATGAAAACCAATTGTAAGATCATGAACTGTTTTAAATTACCAGGAATGAAAAAGTCAACATTTGTTATCATCTTCACCCTCCTTTTCATGAATTTCAAATTATGCCTTTAAGTTTCAGAAATCCTGGGTACTCAGATATCCTGGGTACAAAGGAAGACAGGAACCAAGCACCAATATTAAAGGCTTGTTGTGACAGCTTTCTCATTTTGTACCTAATGTGTAAGCTGTCTGAAGATCTTTACAGCAGCCTCTAAATGCCTGTAGTTGAGGTGTTATAGAATAACCGTGGAATTCTGCTAACACCAGGAGTTCAGATCATTATCTCTGAGTTAGATCCTAGCAGGATTTTCAATCTGAACATCTCTAGTCCCAGCTGACAAGGAAAAACATCAAATTCACTGCAAACATAGCCCAAAATTGTGATAATGTTTCTGTCAGGATTTTTTTTTTTCAATACCTTTCCCTACTTTTTTCCAATGAATTAATTCTTGGAGAATTTGATTTGGCTAAATAGATATATTTTTTTTCCAGTAGGAATTCTCTATCTGTCTTTCTTGTAACCTGTTTGTCATTTCATACATTACTAACCAAGTCAGAGAGAAAGAAGGTAAAAAATATTTTCTCAATTAGTGATGAGGACATTTATAAGAAAGGATGGTATAATAATTCATCTTCCTATTTCAATTAATGTCTATTGATATAAATCCTGCCCACATGCCGGGCCAAAATGTTGTGACTTCAACTTGCATTCTGTGCAATGCAGGGATGTACTCTGGGCTTATTTGCACACATATACAACTAGAAAATGCTAAAGTGGTTTAGCTTGCACTTTCCCAGTGTAAGAACACGCTGAGTTGGAAATAAAGAAGCAGAATTGAGAAAGAAAGTCAAGTAATGAACAGTATTTTGGTAAAAAAATGCTTGAAGCACACCCCGCTCTTTTCTCAAATTGTTCCTATCACAAGTGCCCTAACACTTAATGGAGCCAAAACTGACATCAGACAGATTAAGAAAAAAACTAGTTCAGTGACAAGTTATTCCTGAAGAATTATTTGGTCTTCCAGTATTTTCCTTTCTTGCTGTTTTACTATCTAAACTAAGAAAGAATTGTTCTCCTCAAGCCCAATAAAAGCTTATTTTTGTACTTGTCATAGCCCAATTTAAAAATAAAAGCAAAACAAAACAGAAACATAACAGAAACAAAACAAAGCAAAGCAAAACAAAGCCAAACAACAACAACAACAAAACACTCAAGAAAAGATAATTATGTAGTGATTTATCTCTTTGTAAAATACTTCAGGATAACTTGTGGGTTTTTAAGTGCTTTTATCAAGAATATATTTGTAACTTATTTTCAGATAATTTCTGTCAAGAGATAAAAGTTTAAAGTAACATGCCGGTAAAATATAGAATTAGTTTCCAAATGTGTCTTTTGAATTTTAAATTCTTTGAAACTGTTCCTCACTTGAAGCAAATCAACATAGTTCCTTGTAAGAGTTCTTTGGAAATTAATCCTTTGATACTGATAGGAAAAGAGTCCAAAAATCTCAAGATCAGTTTCTTTCTGGGTTGACTGGATGTTTCTGTGCCTATGTGAATATCAAGTCTATGGGAATAATGTGACATACTTATAGACATGGAAAAGGTTAGCAACGATTAGTTGTAGTGAGCTGACATGTTTTAACAAATTATTTTCAACAGAGATTCAAAATAATCTGCAAAACAGTAATTGACATTTGTCAAATTACATATTAAATTAATGATTGACATTAGAAGGATTGGCAGATATTTGCCTTAGTGGCTAAGTTATATTAATGGTATTTGCTGTGAACTTTTTGAGTCTCTTACATTTATCTTTGGGGAAAAACAATGAGGCATATGAGTGTTGTTAATTTTATCCTTGTACCATCATTGTATTTCTTATGATTCCTGTGTCTGCCCAAGTAACCATACACTAAAAAAAAAATACATGTCTGACAGAGGTCTACAAATACTCTTCTAAATGACTGAGTCCGACTGAAATTTTTTGTATTGTCTAAAGTTTAACTAATAAAGTAATTTGAGTACAATTGCATTCTGCACAAGTTCTGCATCATTTCAACAGTCACAATGTAGTCCTTAAAGCCACAAGGACAGATTTTAATTGATTATGTGATACATCATTTGATTGTCTCCTTCACTCTGTACCAAACAAAGAACACTGTAAATTAATAATAAGCTCAGGCACAGCTGCAAAGTAACTGCTACAGGATAAGATTGATTTATATCTAAGGTGATGATGTCTGGACTCCAGATAACTAAATAGGGAATATAAATTTCCTGCAATATCTCAGATCGTGATTGCAAGTTGGTATTCCAAATTTCTGTTGATACAACAGACTTTGATATATGGCACTATGGTATACGCTTGTGTGAATTAACTTTGAAAGTATAAGAGTAGATAGGACTTGAATGACTTTCCAGAGTATGTTCTTTGGCTCTGTCACATATTTATATGGAGCAGCAGGTACTGAGCTTCTACACAAAAGTAATAATGAAAAGTAATGCAGACAGAAATAGCTTGCCTCTAGCAAGACTAATGGCAAGGTCAGATCACATCAATTAAATGAGAAAGCCTTCAAGATAAAGTTCACTCCACACATTATGAACACTTTCTCTCCTTCTAAACCAGTGCCTAACTGCTCAACTGTAAATTCAAAGATCTACACTAAAAAGCAACTGTGAAAAAAAAGTCTTCTAAATAGTAAACAAGAATACTAGACTATTTAAATTAAAAGAAAAGAAAACAACAAACCAAAAAACCAAAACCACAAACCATCCAAAACACAACAACAACAAAAAACCCTCTCCTGCAACTGGTAAAAAAAGGAAAGTATCTTCTTTTAAATATTCAAAAATACACCACAACTGCTGTCAATAAGTCCTTAACTGCTAAACACTTTAAAAAATCAGCAATGCCATTCCTTTTTATATTTTTTAATGATTCTAAACAATGTTTAAAAACACTAGTCAACAAATAAAAATACATAGAACCAGCAGGCAGATTCAAGTTTTCTCTCTTGAAGTATGATTACTTTGCATTTGTCTATGAGAAAACTCTCCTTTCTGAATGTTGGTCCTCAAAGCTGATTAGAGATATCATTACACATCTCTCCCAGGCAAGAACTTGACATTTCAAGTCTCTGCTTGTTCAATTTAAGTTCTAGTCTTAGTTTCATCCCTTCTTAAGTACAAAATTAGAGGTGAATAAACGACTGTCTCACTAAACTCTAATGCACAGTTTGAACCAATGCCAGTTTCAACTAATCCTGAACTCAGCCTAAGTGTGATGCAAAGTAAAAATTACTCATTATATATTCTCTCTTTTAAGCTTCTGTCTTGTGGCTGATGCTTGACTGTGGATAAAAAATCAGCCCTCAAAATTTTGCAGAACTAGATAAGACCATGATCAAAGAAATTATGGTTTGCAGAGAACTGTGCAATACCATCACTTGGGAAAATGTTGCTTTTTGGTTTCTTTTCTGAAAATTAAACAAGGCACATGGATGAAAACATGAGACACCTTGAGGTTACTCAAAACAGAAAAAAGGAAAGGCTAAAACCACTAACATGTTTTTAATCTAAAGAGTTTTGCTTAAATATTTCATCTATTTTATTTAACATATCAAAATGGTGTTAATAAATAACTTTTAAATTGAAATAGTATAAATATAAACAGCAACAGTAACAACAGCGATAATAATAAATAAATAATATTTTACATGAAGAGTGCCAACACTCTTTCACTCTAGTGAGTCTTAGAAAAATTACTCTATTTTGAGAGTCAATTTCAAAATCTAAGAAGGAATAAGATGAATATTGAAGCTTAATAATAACCACAAGCTTAGAGGCCAGAAATACAGAACATTTGCAAAAAAATTACCACAGCCATCCAAAAGAACAAAAATTTTCATCCAACTTTTTTCTCTTTCTATGAATATTTTTTAGTAGAATGCAGTGGAGGAAATCAGAAATTCTTTATGAACAGGTTTTACACTCACAGAGAAATAAAACCTATTGAAATATCACCAGAAATTACACATGAAATAGTGCTGATGAAACTAATTATTCTGATATGATGGAGGGTTCGTGCAGAACTACATAGTAGTTCTATTTATAGTTTTGACAGAAAGAAAAATACAGAGAAAATTCCAGATAGATTCTTCCCTATCTTCCCTATTGCATCTTCTTAATGCAATGATGTACTTACGTATTAAAAATGAAAAAGTTTACAAAAGTTAAAACCTTTTTTTTACTGCATTTGAAAGGACAGAAACAATTCTTGGGATGATGTTTTTTTGTTTTTTGTTTTTGTTTTTTACTGGCTTCAATGGGGACAGGTTTTCCACCAAAGTATGTTGAATAGATCTCTGTCCAAATCAAAAGACAGCAGGAGAAGTCCGAATTTCAAAGTTGCAAAGAAAGAGAAAGCTTTTATTAAGATGCATAAATGGTATCACTTCATTATGGAGAACACAAAACCAAGTTAATTGCAAAAACCCTCAAATTCATTATTTATATGCATTACCTAAATGAGGGATTTTCAGAAAGTGTGTTCCTTTTCATGCAGCAGTTTGTGTGAATGGTGGTAAGAGTTTGGCTTAGTTAATGTGTGACAAGCTCTGTTCAGACAAATAGTAGCTCTCTGGTCTTGATTGGAAAAGTCACTGTACAGAAATAATTTTTCAGAGTTGGTTTTATGATTTGTATTTTCTCATTTCACAGTGAATAACTTTTTATCGATTAGTTTGTTGCCTATGGATATAAAAGAGAAGTGTATCAGGAATAAGTTGTCTGTATTTGCAGCCAGAATGAGGATAAATATACATGCATACACAGATACCACCTACATGCAGATGTGCTCTGTACAGACAGGAGATTGTCTTTATCTGAGAATCCACATAATTTACATATCCTTTTTAATGAGAAACAATTCTGTTACCTGCTAAGTATTCAATTGCATGTGAGCTAGGTTAGTAATTTCTCGCAGCTTTTCATGGGAAATCCTGAGCTGTGAACTTAAGGCCTAAAGAGAGCACAGAGAATCTCGATTCCTTATGTACATGTGCTGGTGTTAAGGACTCCCACTTCTCTTTGTACTTCTTCCAGATATACCTTTTAAGTGATAAAGAGTGTGCTAATATAATTTATCAGTAAAGACATGTTGCTGCGCGCCTTCTTTTTACCGGCCTGGCTAGCTCCAGCGCACAGGCGGCACTTGGGGGTAAGGTTCGGTCTTCTGGAGGACCTCGCCTTCCCTTGTGGGTTTTTGGCCCCCATTGGGGAGAAGCACGGCGGTGGTGAAGGAAGAAGAGGGGACTCTCAGAGGGGACAACTGCAGAGGTTTATTGTAAGGTCCTCAACTTCCAAATGTCTGCCTTGGAGAGTGCGGGACGCACGGTCACCGTAGCTTTTATTGGGGGGAGGTAAGAGGTGGATTTGGAAAAGGGCCAATTAGGTACAATGGGGTGTGACTCTCAATTATGACAGACAGGGGGGTACACAAATCATAAAGGGAAGGAGGGGATTGCCCAGAGCTCTGCTCAATCACCTAGAGCCTTTCCCAGAACTGTCCAGAAGTTAGGGATAGTCTCTAGAATGACAGGCAGGCCCTAGGGGCAGGGGTTAAGGGGATTGACAAGGGGGTTTGAGGGAAAAGCAACTTTGATTGATGGGGGGAAACCAACTCAAAAGGCGGGAAAATACATGGGGGAGATACGAATGAACCAAAAGGAGAACTGGGGTACATAAAACTGTAAAATTACCAAGAACTGGAATACAAAACTAGAACATAGTTTGAAAAAGCACCACTACAAAGACACCTGCCAATTTAGGTTCCCCAGTCTGTAAGGTTTAGAGTTAGGATTCAGTGCACATTTTCTGATGCTGAAGAAGAATACATATATACATATATATACATAAATATATGCATTCTACATGTATATGCATATATGTGTGTGTGTGACAACAAAAAGCATATGCACAGTCTCACAGTGAGTGGATTGCAGAGCCAATGTATCTTAGACCACTGATCGTGCATTGCAACTTGAAGAGGAGAAGCTGAGTAAAAACTGTCAAAACAGGAAATGAGTACCCATGATCATTAGCTCTCAGTTATGTAAAAACAGTGGTTTGAATTTATATGCTTTACTTCCCTTGAATGTAGGAAATCAGGTATTTCAAGAATCCCTCCCTCTTCCATCCATGTTTTATTGGTTTAAATTTGTTTAAAACCTTGGATGAAGAAAAAATTGAATTATTGGCTTGCATAATTGAAATCTCAGCAAGCTTTATGGCACAGTAGAATAATTTCACATGCAGTTCTTTTTCCCTGTGATAAAAATAAGAGGAATTGAAGGATTTGTCTGCCTTTCAAAATAAAATGTAAATTATACTAATAGTTTTTCACCCCAACAGCTAAGCTTTTCAAACACAATGGAAATACTGTCTATGTAAAAGCTGCCACTCCACCACTTAATAATAAATATTTAATTCTTTGTTTTATCTAAAGAAGTTTTAGAGAGAAAAAAGATTTTCTACATTTATACAATATGATTACACTGCAGGTCAAGCTATAAAAGAAAATAAAAGTCTTCCTACTATTAAATTTAAACAGTTTTTTTGACACATAATTGTGATGATACATTTATAATTTAAAGAAAAGTACCTAAAAGTCTGACAGGCAAAAGGAGATTTAGGGCACATTGAGTGTTCAGAAGAGAAGAGATAAGAGTGATGAATTACCAGTGATAACAAGTAAAGACTATCAAGGTACAATTTTCTTCAAACATTCATTATTTTTATTGTATACATTGAATTATTGAGACTTCTGTAACATGACTATATTCATTTTCCTTAGGAAATCTTCAATGAATTTAGAACAGAATAAATTCTAAGCTTTCAATCCATTTCCTTATTGTCTTTCATGCACAGTAGCCAGGAAATAATTCTGTAGTAGCCAGTGCATGTCTCAGAAAGAAATATCAATTGAAGTATCAAAATTAAAAAGAATTTAGATTTCTTTTTACAGAACTCAGAAAATGCAAGATTCTTAGAAAGGGAAAAACCCACACTGTAAAGTCAGATTCTTTAAAGTGTTTTTGAATTACTACTCCAGTGGCTTCAGAATCATCTTTAAAAGAAGTGATAATATAAAGGCTTATTTGTATTGCTGGGATGAAGAGGTGTTCCAATTATTCTTTACTATTTTCTTACATTGAACTTCAGAAGATATTTTGATGGTATAATTTAATTTTCTTGTTCATGAGGAAAATAAAAGACCAGCACAAAATAACACCAACCAACTAATAAACCAATAACATTTTCATTAAAATTAAGAATACTGAAATATACTCAAGGATACTGTTTAAAATGTTTTATTTCCATATGGTTTTGTTAACATCTATTCAATATTTCCAAGTAAAAATTACAGCAGAATTTTTTTTATTGATACTATTTGATTTTCAATTTCTTGTTCTCATGTTTCTACTAATCTCATAGTTTAATCTCCAGATTCTTTTGGATTTTAAGGTTACTCTCCAATATACTTAAATATATCAATTGACATCTATTGTCCTTGAAGACATCTACATTAACTTTTAAAGTTTTGCCTTCAAGGATGTCAAAGTATCATGTAAATAGAAAAAAAAAATTTTTACATACTACTAATATGTATAGGTATTTGCTAAGATCCATGATTTTCATGAATTAAATATAAGGATCTAAGGTAATTTTTAAAGGATCTTTCTTCATTATTTCTCATTGAGAAAATTCAGAATGAAGATGTCTGTCTTGTGATAAAGACAGACAAACCTTTCTTTTAGGATGTCCTAGGTTAAAATGTAAGATGTGCCCAAAATATGTATTCTATCACCATCTTCATGGGCTGTTGAAACCGGTTGGGGCAGTGTTTTCTTTATCTGCTGTTAATGGCTCCATCAACGCCTTCCCCATGACTCATAGATAACTCCCTCCGGAAGCCATCTCTGTTCAATGGGCCATTAAGGACCCATCGCATGACTCATAGAAATTATGTCATTCCATTGTGAGATGCTCCCCCCAAGGGGAGGAGCCAAGCATTCCCACCTGGACATAATCCAGGATCTGGGACAGCACGAGAGCAGTTACCCACTGGACTCCCAGAGGACAGGAGCTACCAGACCTTTCTATGAGATCACTGCTTCAATGAGACCACTTCATCCGGATTGCTACTACCACCCTAACTAACAGGGTGCCAGGTTGTATTCTGACTCTGTCAGTGGTTTTTTTTGTGGGATTTTTTGTTGTTGTTGGTTTGGTTTTGGTTTTTTTTTTACTGTTGCACTTATTTTAATTAACTTTATTTTACTTTATTTTACTTCTTTCTTTTCCTCCTATTAAATTGTATTTCTGACTTGGAGCCTCTCATTGATTTTCCTTTGTTCAAACCAGAACATAGGATAAATCTTCACTCTGGGAATTATGCCTCTGAAACCCTCGAACAATAAATGGAATTAGATCTACATTTGAATTACAGAGATTGAAGTTGTCTCATGCGTCTGTGTATGTATATATATATATACTTTTTAACAGCCTTCTCAAGAACAAATCCTAAACTAATTTATTGAAAATGTGGTATTATTTTCGACACCTCTGAAATATGTATCCCTTTTGCCAAGTCATAGGAATGTAATAGGGATCGGAATCGAAAACACCATCTTGCTCAGCTTGTAATGACCAGGTTAGAAGTGGAATGGAATACCTTGAAGCTTACTTCAAATTTTACTTTTTTTTTTCAGTTTATGTGGCGAGGCTTTTGGTGGCAGAGGGGCTGCAGGATTGGTTTCTGTGAGGAGACACAAGATGTCTCATGTCCCATATCAGACAGAGACAGTTCCAGACAGCTCTAAGATGGACCTGCTGTTGGCTGAAACTGAGTCTATCACTGATGCTGGGGCCACCTGCAGATTAACATATTACACAAAGGGTAAAAAGTACTATGCAAGAGCAGCAAGAGAGGAGTGAGAATATGTGGGAATCAGCTGTGCATGAAGGAGAGTAAGGAGGTGCTTCTGGTGCTGGAGCACAGATTCTCCTGAAGACAGCCTGTTCTGCAGCTGGTTGTCTCTCTGCAGCACATGGAGGCATATGGTGGAGCAGATATCCCCCCTGCAGGGCATGCAGGAGCAGATGGATATGCTCTGAAGGAAGCTGCAGTTCATGGTAAGACCATGTTGAAGGAGGATCCTGGCAAGTGCTGTGGCCTGTGGAAAGGGAAGCTCATGGCAGAGCATGACTCCTGGCTGGATCTGTGATGCTGCAGGGAGCCCACACTGGAGTAGTGCGCTCCTGAATGACTGCACCTTATAGACAGGACCCACCCTGGATCAGTTTGTGAATGGGAGGGGCTCTATGCTGAAGCAGGAATACAACATGATGAAGAAGTAGCAGTCACAATACATCACAAATTGATCACAACCCCCATTTCCCATCTGTGCAAGGGGTAGGAGCTAAGAGAATTGCAGGTAAGTTGAGCCTCAGAAGAAAGACTGGAGGGGACTAGGGATTTTTTCCTCATTAGATTACTCTATATTTAGTTGACAGATAACTTAGAAATTCCTTACCAATTACAGTCATAGGAAAAACAGACTCTATCTCTGGAAGATTTATGATGCCTTTATCTCAACAGAAGAGCTGCTTCAATGCAAGAGCTGCTTCCTTGTATTTCCTCCCCATTCCCTCCTGTGGAGAGACAGTGAAAGAGCAGTGATAGAGACTTTGCTGCCAGCCAAAGTTAACCTACCACACTATGTTATAGTGAAAAACAGAGGATGCCAATGATTCCTTTTGGCCTAACACAGAAGAAAAGTTCTCCCAAGTCTCTTAACTAGGAGTTTGTTAATATCATGAAGACTGAAAACTGAAAACTTTGTATCTCTGTACCACTTCTATTATTCTGACTTGACCCCAAAACATTTTCAATTGTTTACAAAAACATGTGAATTTTAATTGAAACATCTCTCTATTACACATTCAACACTAGCTTCCTTTTACTCAATTCTTACAGATTTAAGCCACAACTTAATGACTTTTTCAATAATGTCACTTTCCATTCAAAAGTTTTTCCTCAGACCCATTTCGTTCTGTTGAATAAGTTTTACCTAACCTTGATGATTTACTGGCTCTCAGTTGCCCCAGCTGACTTATCACTTGTGCCATGCTGATCCTGAAGCAATCCAATATAGGAAGTATACAGCCAATAATAGATGACATAGTTTAGTGTCTATTGTGAGCTAGGCATTCTCCTTCTCTTTTAAATGATTCTTCAACACTTTAATTGAGCTTAAAAATTTCTTGTATTGGTCCCTGGACTTCTGCTTTGCATTGATTAAATTCCACTTGTATTTAGTACAAGTTTTTTTACTTACTCATCATATATGTCTGTGTTGATTTAATGAAAATATGGGATGCTTTGTCATGTTATGAAGATTGTACTTACATGCAATACTGACATGTGGTGAAACTGTGATTGAATTTTTTTGTTAACAAAAAGATGTCAAAAACTTGTATCAATATTATTTTCTCCTGCTTAGTAAATAACTTAAAAGAGGAAACCACCAAACTGATCTTAAAAGATCACCAAGACAAAAGCCCCTTAAAGACATCTGTAAAAAAGAAAGTAAATTAGCGGATAGAAGCTTCATGTAATTAGGAAAAGAAAATGAAAAGTCCTACACCTTTCTATGAGGAAAGACTGGCAGAGCTGGGATTCTTTAGCCTGGAGAAGAGAAGGCTCTTGAGGATCTCATCAGTACCCAAAACTGTACAGGAGATCAAAAGAACCTCTTTCCAGGCACTCACTGATAAGACAGAAACTAATGGACACAGATGGAAACATGGGAAGTCTGCCTGAATATAAGGAAATACTTTTATCACTGAAAGAGTAAACAAGGGCATGGTGGAATCTCCATTCTTGGAGATACTCTAAAGCTGTCTGGGCATGGTCTGAGGCAACCAGCTCTTGGTGACTGTGCTTGAGCCAGCGGGCTGGACCAGACGAGCTCCAGAGGCCTTTTAAACTCAGCGAGCCTGCAATTCTATAATTATACTTTGTGTTGTGAAACAAGTGCCCTCTTTCCCTACAGAACACATAGAAACATTTTGCCTCACATGAAGATGCCAGATACTAAATCCACCATTACAGGACTTTATATGATTTACCTGAATTTTATTATTACTGTCTACAATATAAATGGCAAGTGAATGATCACATCTCTTGCAAGATGCTTAAAACAAACAGGATCAAGTTGAAAATCTTTAAATCTATTTGATGTGTGAAGAAATCTGTAAGAAATAAATGAGTAAGCAAAATGTGGATGTTAAAATAAAATCAAATAAAGTATTACATGTAATTTTATAACCTTCTATTTGCTTTTAAATATAAATTATATAGACATTGACATATAAATTATGTATACACTTTAGTGATGACATTTTAAAAAAATCACTAGAAACACCTAAATTTAAATTCTTATATATAGATATTTCAAGTCTGAAGTTAGACTTCTAAATATGCTGCACATTTATTTAAGTACTGTCTTCAAACACATTTTCTGGAAGCATCAGTACACCCTGTAAGTTGCTGTAGACAGCAAACAAACAAAATATCAACAGTTTTTGTAAATAACTTTTTTTGTCTTTTTAAAATTTGAGTACTGATTTTAGTCTCTGAATGTGACAAACATATCTATTTCAGGAAAATTGAATTGCTTTTAATTGTCCTAAGTTTCCAATGTATAATTGAGTCTTATTTGTCCATCAATTATAACCATAAACTTGATATTTCAAACACAATTCAGTTACTAATACAAGGGTCTTCAGTATGATTTGGAGACATTTAAAGCTTCTGAAACTTTGCCTCGGGGCTGGCAAATCTGATTTATTACTCTTATGCAGTGCTGTTTCATGTTGCAGTATTTCCCACCTGGGATTCAGTTTCTACAACAACAACAAAAAAACAAACAAGCAAACAAACAAAAAAACCCTCCAAGTGATTCTCTAATAGATTTAGTGTCATATCTGAACCAGAAGAGGTTTTTTCATCCATGCATAAATATTTGCATGCTCCACCACATAAACTGCTGTTGATTCGGTCAGTATTTCTTCTACTTATTGAACATATATCTAAACTGCACCTACATATGTGTAACCTGAGGTGATTTTGTATGTTATGAAAAATTTCATATTCCATGTTGCCATTTCATTGGATGGCATGAATGAGTTCTGGAATGTATGCTTGAAGTCTTCACCATATTACTCAAGTTCTTTCTGGAATTTTTTTTTTTTTTAATTTTTTGTTTTTTGCCTTGGGAACTCTAATTAAAATGAATGAAAGCAGACATTTGCAATTACCATTGCAGAATAAGGAGTTTGGTTTCAGTTCTAACAACTTGGTGCTTACTTTTCCCCAGCTGAGTCGTCCTGTTGATAATAATTGGATGATATTTCCTAGAAGAGCAAAGGTATAAATTACCAAATGTGTTGCATGCTGACAGAACAGAAGTCATTTAATGTGAATGGGAACTGAGAGATTCTCTTCATATAACCCAGTAAAAAAAGGATTACAAGGAAACTCTGAACTTGCTAATATCCAGAAAGGATGTGTACAGGAGATGCATTAATTCTATTCACAAACTTAATTCATTTTAATACTATAAATCAGTGTTTTTTCTCACAAGAAATTTCAAAAATACTCTTTTAAGTATACTGAGATTTATAGAATTCTCCAGTTATTCTGTAGATTGCGCTCACAATAGCTTTCAAAACCCATTCTCTTTCAGCTGAGATCTTGCTCTTTTGAACTGACCAGATGTCAGTCATCAAGAAAAATATTCTCTCAGAGGCACAAGGGTGTCTGAGACTGCCAGCATAAATTGAATGAGTAGGCTGAAATTCAAAGAAAGGGTCTTATGTGTTAAAAAATTATGGAAAATCTTTACCAACTGTCATAGACTGATTCCTTTTCCTTTCAAGGCTCTCACTGACAGAAAAGTAGTGCCTAGATAAACACAAGTGTATTCTTCAAACATCATTTAGTCGGCAGTTCATTCTACCCACATTCTATAATATAAAAAACTCCATATTGATTTAAGCTCCAGTTGCTGAGAATGGTTAGGTTCAAAGACATGTTAGATTTGAAAATAGAAATCCTTTATCTTACAATCAAAGCCATTCCTACAACACTTTGAGACATCAAGTATCTGAAATAGTTTCCGTGTTAAAATTTGTTGATCTATTGGCTCGACAAGAAATATTTTCTTCATTGAATTTGTCCCAATTTTCTGAACAGTTCTGCAAACTTAGTTTAAAATTATTGGGGGGTTTTGTGGTTTGTTTGTTTTCTTTTATAAACACACTGGACTCCCTCTGTAAATGTCTTTGAGAATTATTCAGTGTATTTACAAAACTGGTCTGAAAAATGTGCATAACGTAATTTCTGTTAGCGGCTATGAAAGCAAAGCAATAAAACTCTAGGCAATATAGAAAGAACTTGAGAAGACTTAATAGGATAGAAGCAGTCTTAAACTATTCAGTATCCATCTAGATATTTTTATTCATCGTTTCATCAGGCAATGAACAAATTTTCAGATGCCAGTATGGTCAATTTTTCTTCATGATAATTTAAGAAGATAAGGGAGTGCTGTTTTCCACATTTTGCAAATGGAGAATTTAGGTAAAAATTAACTAAATCTTAATGCAGGAAAAAATGGGCATTGAGTGTGTAAATTTTAGCTAGGTCAAAATTATAAACCTGAAATAAAATATTTGGTCCTTACTGAACCTTGGAAATGTTAAAAATACATAGGTGGAATGGAATGGAATGGAATGGAATGGAATGGAATGGAATGGAGAGGAAGGGAATGGAATAGATCTATCTTTGAGATGTTTCTCTGGACCTCCTTTGAGAGGTTGTAACGGGGACCCTAGAGCTGAACCCAGTATTGAGGTAGGGTCTCACAAGTACACAGTAGAGGGGGAGAATCACTTCCCTCAATCTGCTGACCATGCTTTTATGAAATGAATCCCAGGATGTGTTAAGTTTAATGGATTGCATGCATACTGCTGTCTTGTGACCAGATTTGGAATACCATCAGTAGTTCCACGTCCTTCTCTGTAAGAATTCTCTGAATCCATTCATCCCTCAGTCTGTACTGATACTGGAGTTTTCCTCATTCCAGGTGTGGGACCTTGCACTTGGCCTTGTTGAATGTTAGAATTTTCACCTGGGACCATTCCTGAAGCCTCTCAAGTACCTTCCGGATGACATCCCTTCCCTCTATTGTACCATCTACACCGATCATTTTGGTGCCATCTGCAAACTTACAAACTTACTGAGGATTCACTGAATCCCTTCTATGGTCATTAATGAAGATACTAAATAATATTGGTCCCTGAAAGAAATCTTGAGGGACACCACTCATTAATGGTTTCAGCTTGGATACTGATCCATGACTACAACTTTTTTGGACATGAACATTCCTTATTGACTTAAAAGTTCACCTACTAAACTTAAATCTCTCTAATTCAGATGCCAGCCTGCTGTGTGAGACTGCGTCAAAAGCCTCACATAGGTCTGGGTAGATGTCATCTGTAGCCTTTCCCTTGCCCAGTGATGCAGTCAGTACATTGCAGAAGGCCACAAAATTAGTCAAGTACAATTTGGGCTTGGTGAGGCCAGCTTCTATGGTTCCAAATATTCTAACACTATACTATTAGCTTTATATATAAAGTGTGTTTTTCCTCTGTCAACAAACAAGATTTTGGGTGTAGGTTTGCAGTAACTTGGAATATATTTAATTTTCCTCTATTGATCAGTGTCAGTGTGGCCTTATAAAAATTCTTTCAAAGATCCATAAGGCAATGACAGCCTGCAGATACTACAGATAAGGTCATCTGACAGGACGTTACAAAGAAGAAACATATGGGTTTATTTCATAAGTGTCAAATATTCGAATCAATGTTGGATGTGTAAGGATCAGAAAGCCAAAGCATAAAACACAGTGGACTGGAAGTATGTGCCTCCTCCAAGCAGAAGATGATTTTTTTTTCTTTTTGAGATCGAAGAATATAAAAAAAAGGGAGAGAGAGAAAACAGGTGAAATAGTAGAAAATCTGCTTCAAGCAAAATTAGTAAAACAGGGAAACAAACTTCTATTCTGAATTAAATGAGTTCAGTTTTGTACTGCTGTTGTTGCTGCTGCTGTTGCTATTACTGTTGTTCTGGGCTCAATCTGTGCTCAGCCATTAAAAAAGGCTCAGTTCAAGGCAGGCATTTTTTCTGCATTCCCAAATACATATGCAAGTTTTAGCCATATAGGGAGGAAAATAAAAACAAACAAGCAAGCAAATCCCAAACCACTCTATCACCTTTTTCAGGAAGCAAAATTGGTTGCATGAATTTCTGTGGTAAAGTGAGGGGAAACTGTACATCAATGATTTTAAGGATGAATGACCTAAAAAAAAATTAAAATATATTTTCCTTTCTTTAGCTATGCTATTACATTTTTCTCTTTTCAAGAGGTCAGATGCTTGATCAGTACCCATATATTCATAAAGATACAGACTATGATTACATTCATAAAATAAGATTTTTAAAAATTCCTCTCATTTTAAAAGTACTTAAGTTTTCTGTAGTCAAGAAAAGAGAAAGTTCAACAAACATTCTCTAGGGAAATTGCAAAAGTTTACGAGAAAATTAATTTCTTAGTATTTAATTTCATTATTCAAAATGTCTCTATGTCAACCCAGTAATAAATAAATGTGAATTAATTAAGTAAAATAAGTTAATTATGTATTATTAGATTTTATCATAATTAAATAATATAATTTTAGATTCTTGTCAACATAGCACTGTGTTTATTATAAACACACTGAATTAATTTCCTGACCCATTTGAAGTTGTGCAGTGACATTAAAATTTGTAGCAAAGGTCTTCATATGGAAGTGTTTGCTATGCTAACTGGTTACTGAAAGTGAGAAGAATTTTAGTTTAAAAGCAGCTGTGGTTAATTAAATTTGATGTTTAAATTTTTTAAACTTTTTTCCCTAATGCTTGCTTCAGTGGAACAATACAAAGGAATTTTCATTAAAAGATTAAACAGTGAAAACTTTCCCATCTATTAAGTCTTAATTTGATTTTTTATGTAAAAAAATGAATCAAAGTAAACTACACAAATTTTGGAATATAGAAGGTCAAAACCTCTTGCTCATGAATTCTTGTTTCCCATAACGTATTGATATATGCTCTATATTGCTGAGCACTCTTGTATATTTATGGTATTTATATAACCAATCAAAATTCAGTATATTTACAGTTCACATTTAGAACTTTGTCATTTAAATCATGCAAGTGTCAGTCTAAATCAAAAGGTTAAATATGTGCCTGCTATTTACCATACTACAATTGTCACAAAGTACCATCTCAAGTCAGAGAGGGGAGATACTTAACTGTCAAGAACCTGGCTAGGTTAACAGGATAACTCCATAAAGACCTTTTGAAGGATGTCAATTTTCCTTGCTTATATAAAGAATACAGATATTTATCCCAATCACCAAGTGATTAAACTTTGTGCCTGGTTTAGTCATCTTCTGTAGTCACACTGAGTAAAGGTTATCATATAAGCTGTGGGTTATCAGTTAAACTGATCATCCAGGAGTTTCCACCTAGTCCCACCAATTGTCAATCACCCACCTTTCCAGTGTAAGAAATGACAAATACAGCATGAGTACTTTTGTTCTGTACTAGTATTCTAGTACTTTGGTTTGGCTCAGGAGTGCATTTCTGAGGCAAATCTTGCTGTTATTCCCACTGTCCATGCATTTGTGAGGCAGTCTTGGGTGACTGAACTGGATTACTTCCTAGAGTAAAAAGTAGTGCCAGCTACTAACAAGCAGTCGACTCAGGAAACTATTCTGGAGCCGGTTGGAATAAACTCCCTTGGAAAACATACCACATCAGGTCCTCATCACTGCCTGTTTTGCCACAATTATCTTAATTTCACTTAATTATTTACTGATACTGGTATGACTATGCTAATGTAGTTTCTGTTGTTCTAAGTTTAAACAAATTATGCCTATGTAAATTATTGTATTTGTGATACTAATGTTGTTGCCTAAAAATTTAAAGACAAATATAATTTCCATTCTTTGTGACTTTCATTATGTTTTTCCAGATAACAAGTTTGAGTAATGTGTCTGTACAGTATTACTGTCAGAACTTGTGCCATTGTAAATTCTCATGACTATCCCACCCAAACTGAAGGGAATACAGAAGATCCTTTTCATTGTGCTAGAGAGAGGAGCTGGGGTTCTGTGGTGTGGAGATCAAAGTTCTCAAGGCAATCAAAGGCCTGGAATAATTGTAAATAAAGAGTAAATTCTAACTTGAAAACGTTACAGTTGGAACAATATCTGGATATCAGACAACCTCTCTATCTTTTCTAAAGTTTGGCAACAAGTTATTGTCCACCAACTGTTGCAACCACGTAACAGAGAGAAAGTTAAGTAATTTAAGTAAGATTATGTGTCAGTAGTCCTACTCCTGTCTTACCTACTCCTGGAAAACTGTTCTTCCCCATTCTTTGTGTGATTTAATAGAACTGTATAGATACACTTCCTCCACATTGATTCACGTGTCATTGATAAATTAATTTTTTTCACGTGCTTTCAGCTTTGTTCCAACAATTTTTTTCCTCTTCTCAAAGTACTTTTCTCAGTAGGAATTTTGTGCATTATGTGCCAGCACAAAGAGAAGCATCATAACAGGCTAATGCTGTTATTAACCTTGAAGCACTGCGGGCCAATTAAAATGTTTTAAATGTTATGATCAGACCATCTCATCTGGAACTTGAGAATAATGGTCAGTACCAGTTTTGTGGCTGCAAGACTGAGGTGACTTGTATGCAATGTCAATAAAATCTCAAAAACCTTTCTGTGTTTACCCTATTGCAAGGTGAATGTGAAAACCATTGTGCTTAATTCTTGCTGACAAATGCTTTCACATGTATTGGCAAACAGTCAGCTACAATTGAATAGAACAAAGCAGCTGTAGCAAAGCTGAGCTAAGAGCCAATAACTTTTAGTCTTCTTTCTCCTCTGCTGCTCACTAAAGGATTGTGTCAAAAAGTCAGACACATATTTCAGATACCCAAAAGAGATGTTCTTGCCTTACCACTCTTTTTTCTATATATGCTCATGGAAAAACATCAGTTATTCCTCAGACACAGGCTGATTATGTGATCTTTTCACTGAAGAGTCAGGGAACTCCTGGTGGGATCCTGCTCTGAAATTTTCATACTCTGCATGATGACAAAAAAACTTGTTTTGGGGCCACTGACTTTGCTTCTGACAGTTGGAGATTGTCCTTCTTTCATCCTGACTATCTCTTATGGCAAAAAAAACCTCAGCAGAGCTGTAATATATCAATACCACAAGTGTATCTCTTGCATAACCTCCCTATCACTTCTCTGAGAAAACTCTAACTGCATATACTCACGTAAAGAATAAGTTTTAGAATTAGCCCTTAGTGATTTTTTTGAAAGATAGTCAGCAAGAAGAAACCATGCTTGAACCTTCACAAAACAGTGAGAAACAAAGCCTCCCTTTAATTGCAGATCAAGTGTGTTTAAGTTGCAAGTCTACATATGTTTATTGCTTTGCAAGCATGGAACTCTAGCATAATTCTCTACTGAAAGGGACCAAAAATAAATCAAAGTAATCTTAATTTTTGAAAATTAAAGTAATTAATAACTATTGTCTAAAAACACTAAGAATTGGATTTGTATCTTTTTTTCAGAAGAAAAGGGAAAGTACTAATTGGCATAGATTCCTGCATATTAAAGAAATGGGATTAGGTTGTAAAAATTATCATGAAAATTCTTTTAGTATAAGTAATTTCTCTAATAATGAGTCTTGATTGTGCCATTTAGGATGTATCTCCTTGTAACTTTGGTGAGAAATACAGGCAACAGGTTCTAACCAAGAAATCATTGTTAGGGTGTTTTGTTCCCAGCAGTGCTATTTATTCAAGTGGTGTTTATACTGAGAGTGAAGTTGTCTCATCTGTAGAGCTGGGCTTGTTTTCTTCATTGAAATTATTAAAAGGCATAATTTAATATTGTTACATGGAGATGCAGAGACTGGATCTCAAACCTAAACAAGTGCTCTTAAACCTCTCATACAGAGAAGACTTCAAATTCTGTACAACTTTTTTATTTTTTGTTATTAAGAAATAAAATAAGATAAATAATTGAAATACCTGGATCTTTCAGTAGAATGTCAACAAAATCACAACCATGCACTAAATGTTCTTAGCTTTGAAATGACTTCCATATGTATTAAAACAAATTAAACACTTCCTAGTCACTCTCGGTGTTTCTGCAAAGCAGGTCTCAAAAGGAGGGACCAAAATCTTGAATATCATCTTTCTTGCAAGCCACTCATCAACCTTTTACTGCTTTTAGAAACTCATCCTGAAGCGTTGTCTCCCATCTTTTTTCAAAACGTCTCAACTTGTGTTCAGTTGATATGTCTGAATTCCAAGTGCTGTCTTATCTCTCCATGGTCAGCTGTGTTCTGTTTGCCAACAAATGCTAAGCATTGTACCAGCAGATAAGTTCTAGGTACTCTTTAGATATAAGGGCAATAGCAAGTTTCTCATGCTGGACTTGATTTCACTTACACACATACAGGGTTTATTTCCTGACTTGAAAAGAGGAAAACTGAATAAATATCCACTTCCATTTGACATTCTATTTTAAATTTGTCAGCTAATAGCTTTAGATTTCAGTGCGTAGAAAGTCCACAAGGATTAAAATAGGAAGGGGAGGCCAGGTGAGAAAAAGTCCTTCTAAGACTAATAAAGATTGTAAAATTGAAAAAACAAAACACCCAAACCAACACAAAACTAAAGTAGAATTTCGCTAAGAACACTAAGAACACTGGTTTTATAAGAATTATTCTAATGTTTTCCAATTTCCCTAATTATACCTTTTTTTCCCATCCCAGATATCTTATTGCCCTTTCAGTAATAGCTTAAGATTCAGTGATCCATTTCAATCACTTTTCTTCTGTATGACATTTATTTCTGAAAGGTATGTAACTCCTCAAATGGGGTGAATTTTAAAAGTTTCCAGAAAGTTAGCAAAAGCTAGTAGGGATATAATTTTCTCCTTCATCACTTTTTTTCAAGGTCAATATTGGGCTTTGCTCAGATTTTCATCCAACTGGAAAATGTGAATTGAGATTCCTCACAGTATTAAATAAGATCTCTATGATCAGTTAATTAGAATCCACCTATCTCCTGTAGTTTCACTAAACATTTAAGCTGGACTAGTAAGCAGAAACAAATTCAGAAGAATGTTTACACCTGTTAATAAATAAGGAAAATATAGCAACTTTTTGATTTATAATATTTCTATTAGAATTGAAGTAATTTTTTTAACAGGATTGATGTTCTGGAAAACAGGGGTAAGAAGGAGAATGGCATAAGAAGAACAAAATTACTTTGTTTCTGTGTTTAGATGTCAACATATAATTATGCACCAGTCATTTTAGTCCACTGCAAATTGCTGTCCCAAAGTCGTTTATATATTCATTGAACCAAGTCTAATTCATAAAATTTTCTAATAAGCCACTTTTTTTTTTTTTTTTAAACAATCATATGCTTTCCATTTGTGCTCAAACTACCTTGTCACATCGGCACCTTTCAGTTGTTTCTTAGCAATGTGTCTACATGGGATGTAGTACCTGTCCTTCTGTGTAAACCCAAGAAACTGGAACCAGACATTTCCCAATATCTGTACGTGGATGCCACACAGGATGCTGGATACACAGCCGGCAGGGGTCAGCGTGAGACCATGCTGACTTCTCTGCAGTCCCTTTGAAGTATCCCTGGAATTCAAACAGCCTCCTTCGACTGCACAAAGCACATACAACTCACCCTCTTGTAGAACCCTGGAAGCAATTGTCCAGTTTGTTTCCACTTTTTTTTTTCTTTCTCTCTCTACTAAAGGACAGAAATAGATCACCTATGAAGAATACTCAAACTTCACTTTGAGAAAACGCTGCTGTAAACTTCTGATTCGGACTGGTAAGTCCACCAAAGTTGAGAACCTTATTTCCAGTTACCAAGTTCACCTTTCTGCACAAGCCTTAAAGGGACTCATGAATCATAGGAGCAGCCTAAAATCCTTTACATAAATTCTCACTACTATGCCAGTGGAAAATTAAAAGACAAGAAGGAATATAATCACAAATACATCAAACAGTTACAGAATAAAAGAAAGCTATTAATCCAAACTCATTTCCACTTTATTAAAAACAAAGAGGTAAAAAAAGGGCTTTTCATTACTTTTTACAAAATGGTTCTAAAGTAAACACTGTAAATTAGTGCCTAATCAAGACAAGGCTGTAATCAGACTAATAACTTCTTCAGAGAGGGATTGGACTAGGAAATGTAATGATAAAGTCCAAACAGAATGCTTTAAAGGTAATTGCTGTCTCCTCACATATACAGAGAAAGGTCAAGTGTAATAGACAGAGCAGATTTGATTTCCTATATCCTATGTTATCTAAATAAGCAGATCTGCTGAAGACACTGAGGAAAGGACTCTAAATCTCAGTGCTAAAACCTGCCAACCAGATTTGAAAAGCAAGTGTTTTTCACTGGAAAAAATGTATCAAAGACATAATTAAGTCCACTGCCCCTTTGAAATGCCCTGTGTGTTTGTCCTCCATTTTGAAATCTACTTGAATTAAAAGGAAGAGTCACCTCAAAAATGAAAGCAAATGTGTGTCTCTTCTTCTTTTTTTTTTTTTTAAATGGGTTTTTCTAATCAAAACCAAAACTTATCTATGAGAGGAACAAAAAACTCAAAACAACTAAAAAGGTAGATGGATTTGATAAAAAATATTGCTGATGACGAGAACAGTATTTAGTGTTTGTGTTTTAACATTCTGAGCCTTTTAATTTGTATGTATTCCTAGAGATAAATCCTGGAGTCCAGAGAACAATATCCTTGAAACACCTACTGAAAGCCCACCACTTTTTATATCTCTAGCCTTATGATTGATTATTTTCATGATTTTTCTAAAGAATTTTCCATGTCTTGTTCTTAAAATTGAATGCAATGATTTTCCTTTGTTTAGATCATTAGTGATCCATTTAGACTGTTGAAAGAAGATGAGAGAAAAGGAGAAAGTAGTAGAAGAATCTAAGTAGTACTAAGTAGTAGTGCAATCTAAGAATATGCATAAACACTTTTTAATGAAATAGTCCCTTTTTCCACTTTGAAAGGATACAGATTCATGGGAACACAATTTGTGAACAAGTGTGCTTATTTCAAGCTTTTTAAAACAATTTCTGGTTTTATTTGTGTTTTTATAGTATAAAATGTAGGAAATCATTCCACCTATATTCTCTGACAACATAGCATGAGAAAATTAATTCTGGAAAATTCATTATGGAATAATCATCTTCCATTACTAAGTAACTTTTAATTGAAATTGTTACAGAAAATTATTTAAATTCCAGAGGAAGTGCTTCAGGATCATTTACAAGACATAAATTAATAAATAAGTATATATATAAGTTTTAGAATTCTTTCAGTGAAGGGCAATTACAGGTAAAGATTAGCAACCTCCTTTTAATAGAATCCCTAAAGAAGCTTAAAAAGTTTTAGTGCATGACAACATTATTTTTCCCATATGTGATGATAAAGAATGACAGAAATACTTCAACAGACCAAAGTGTGTTGAGTGGAAGAATATATTTATATATCTCAAGAGACAGAAATTTTTAATGCTATTTAATCATTCTAATTTTGACAATTTCAAAATACTGCCAGACCAGATGTGAGAGGGAATTTGGATGGCTGAAGGTTGCTTCTGTTGTTGTTTCCATTTCTCCTTTTAATGGGCTGATGCCAACATGGAAGCTCTAAATTAGGAAGCTTTAATAGGAATGTATATGACAGTACTTTAGTTAGCCAATCATACCAGTAAATATCATAAGTAGGAGAGAGCAGGATTATGTCACAGCTGGAGATATAATTACAATATAAATTACTCTTTAATAGCTTCTGTGCTATGTATTAGGGAACATGTCTCTTAGTTCTACCAATTAACCTACTGAAAATACCTCCTAGTAAATTCAGCTGTGTAACTGAAGAGGCAAAATAGTGCTCATGTTATTTTTACATTGTTCTATCCAAACACATAGTTTTCATTAATTGAGTTCTATAAATGTCTAGCTGAATAAAAAGTTGAATCTTGTATGAGTATATGTACAAGTATAAAATCTTGATGCACAAAATTGACGCACAAAATGAGAACACATGGTATTCTATTGACCTTCTACCTTTCAAAATCTTTCAGCATGAAAAGAAAAGCGTATCTACCACAAAATTCTCCTGGTTAATGACTGTAGAGTCACTTTGATCAGTGTTTAGGTCAGACACTGTAAGCATTAGTGTCTTAAAAGTGTTGGGCTGAATTTCAAGTCAGTCCTAGCAACACATTAAATGTATCATATCCTTTTTTTTTTTTTTTTCAATTTGACAAACAAATTAAACAGTGTCCTTCTGTCCTTTCCTGGTTTCTATTTTTCTTCCTCACTGTCTTTGATGAAATCCTGGTTTTAGTTTCTGTTAAAGCCTTAATCCTGTAAGCCATTCATGATCCAGTAAATATCCTCAAGCAATTGTGTAATTTAATTTAAATCATTATGAGCTTAAAACTTAGATGCTTTTACACATGTTTTCTTGGTCTAATACTTAGCCCTTCAAAGGAGCAACAAGATTTTGGTGCCACTAAGCAGCTCTTAGCCTGGGGTGGAACCTATCTTACTTTAAAGAAAGCATTTAAAATAGATCCCTGGACTTTGATGTGAAGTTGGGTATTTCCTCCTCTGAGCATAAAGCTGGCTGCAGAGGACCAGCTTGCACATCTCAAGAAGTTCAGATCCCCACATACAGATGTCTAATGTAATTTGGGGTGCCATAAAGGTACTCTAGCTGGCCTCCAGATGCTGCTCCAGAACCACACATGGCTTCCACAGATCCTCAGTTATGTATATCAACTTTGGAGTCATCCTGGTAATTTCTGAATAACAGCTTGTGGACAATTGAACTGGTCTGTGGCCTCTTATGAAGAAAGTTCTCTGACTTCATTCCCCAGAAGACTTCTAATTTAAGGAAGTGGTCAACTAGTAACTCTCGGATGCCTTTTTTGGATTACATTTTGAAATAGGTTTAGATATCTGAGATGGGAACATTCTGGTGTTCCATTTCGTATTGTTTATATAAGAAGAATGGATGGTTTCTGATGTAACCAGCTACCTTAAAGGCATCTGTTTTGGCATTGAGATCCTTAGACATGTATATCTTGTGTTACCTCAGATGCTCTAGAGAATTTTAGCTGACCTCTACCTATGCCTCCAGAGATATAGGCACCCATAGAACCTAGGTTGTATGTGCTAGGGACACACAGATATCTCAGATTACATCCTAAGTAATCTCAAATTACAGTGAACACCTTTTTTTCATTAACCACATTCTAGTCCAAAAAGCAGGTGGGCAGGAGTCTACCACAGTGCCATAAAACCCCCACAGTAGTCATGGTCTTCCCTTTCCTTCCCTCCCCACCCCGTCCCGCCAAATCATTACAGAACCTCACAGACCACTACAGGGAAATCTCTGTGCTTAAATGGGAAAAATGTATAAGAAGTCTCAACCTAACAGCATTTCACTTTCTCTATACATGATGGTATCAGAGGAGAAACCCAGAAAAGCTGTGTTGGGGTAACCAAGTAGATCTTGTTATTTCCAGGAGTTGATGAGTCAGATTGATTCTCTGAAGTAGAAGGAATTGCAGGCTGGGATCACTGAATAAATAATATGGAGAAATATTAAAGGGTTGAGGAGAAAGCTTAAGCTTAATTTATTCTTTGTTGCTGTTATTAGAGCATCTAGTGAAGTTTTAGGGAAGATAAGTTTCAAGATTCATGTGCAGACTCAAATAAGATTACATACAATTTTCAGCTTGTTACTGTCTCCTAGAATAAGAATAATAAAAATAAATAATTTGACATTAAATGTTTCATTTGCAGACTACAATCAAAATGTGTTGAGCTCTTCCCTGTAATGTCAATAATCCCAATTAATGACCAT
>VWYP01005714.1:0-79695 GCA_013400435.1 Pycnonotus jocosus
ACAACACCACTCAGCTTGGTGTCCTAAGGTTTGAGTTGGGGACAAAAGCGCTTTTATTTGCCATTCTGTTGGAAGTTCCATAGCTTTTCTCTTTTACTCTATGTCTGCTTAGACAGCTTATAGAACAAATGTGACAAGTAGTTTTACAGATGACAGTAAGAGACCAAAGGAAGAGAAAAAACACAGCAGGAATTTCTGGTAATCATCTGGTAATGCAGATAGAAACTTAACATTGCTCTTGCACCCTTATGCAGGTAAACCAAAGGAAACACAGGCAACAAGTTAATTCAATGAAATTTGGGGTTCTTCTAACATTAGCACTGTTATATTTGAATACTTGCCTCTAAAATATTTCTCTTTGGTGAGGGTGGTAGCTCTATGTGATCAATAGATTACAAAAAATAGATTAAGAGCCAATAAAGATCAAGGACTGAAGAAAGGAAATGTTCAGTCACGTATATATATGTTCCTGTATATATTTGTAAGGTTACATTGAATGTGACTTTAAATACCTTAAAATATTACATATATAACTTTTATATGTTGCTAGTTAGAATATATTTAATAATGATGAGGTGAATACATAAATATGTAGTTTATGTATTCACTGAATATATTTACCTTTGGGGTAAAAAAAATTCTTTTTAACAAGTTTGTATTTCAAATCAGTTTAAAATATTTTCTGGAATTTTTAGGATACACTTCCTTTTTAAAAAAATACAAATGTAGAATTACAGGTCTCATTTTACATAAATCCAGTACTTTAAACTTATACTTGCATTTCAAATTATACTTATACTTGCATTTCATATTCAGTATGACTACAGACAAGGTATTACATACTTATCATATATGAAAGTATTGGAAATTTTATTTTTTCATTCCCTTACACATATATGAACATTAATTTTTATCACAATGAATTTTCAAGCAGATAGTTTTATAACCTTACCAAGTATAAGTTTTTATGAATAAGGATGGAAAAAGTTACTTAGATGCTAAGAATTTTCCTACATGATGGCTTTTATTGAGCTAGAATCAGACTTTGTGATGGTGTTGATATGTTATGTTATACTATGGTCACAATTCTAAATTTATTCTTAAAGTCAATTCCATTCAAAATTTATCCAATTCACATTGGATAAAACTTCACCCTAAGAACTCTCAAAGGGAGTGCTGTAAATGATAGCATGATGGTTTTCATTAAGTGAACAAAATAATGGAGTATAAAATACTGTAAATAATTAATGTTTATCCTATGTCTATCTTTCTTATCAATTTTGACATTTCCATCTAACTTAATATACAATTTTTTGCAGTGGTATTTAATATAAAATTATGCTTCCTAATACACTCAAGTCATAGCTTCTAAGATTTTGATGGCTTATGCCATTGTAATAAGACATATTTTAACATAAGCAGGCATCTTTTTATGTGTAATACGTAACTGACTCTGTACTATCAGCATTGTCAGCATGGATATCTGGTGGACCTTTCTAGCAAAAACAGTTACATTTTTCCTATGTTAGGTAATACTCAAGGAGTGATGAGTTTCTGACTACCTTATATACCACTTTAGACATCTAGTGGATGTGACTCAGCTGAATCAAGAGTTTCTATTCCTGTTGTCACTTAAGGAAGAAATTTCAAAGAGTATTAGATTGGTATTTTCTTTCCTCTAGTACTTTAATATGTAAACAAAACCCTCTGCTCTGTTTTGATTTCTGTCTCCAGACAGCAGCAGTTATTAGTCATTCTAGAGCCAGATGTTTATTGGGTGTAAATCAGCACAAGGTTTAATAGAAACACGGTGATCTAAATAACCTGAGGGTTTTGCTGTCCTTGGGCTATGTCTCAGAGTTATACTAGAAATAAGAAACAGAAAACAGCAGAGAATCAAAAACCATAGCATGAAAGAGAAAGGCTGAAAAGTATTTGGCTGACTCACAAAGAATCAGTCTTTGTAAAACCTGGAGATATAAATAGCGGCTAAAAAGGATTTGTTTTTCTCTAATTTATACAATAAATTTATTATCCTTAAGCCATTCATAAAGAGATGCCTTACAGACCTGTGTGGGGACTGAGAAGGAAAGAAACCACTGTCATTTTCACAGGTTTTTTTTTAATTAAGATTTTCCATATGCAGTATGTAAAACGTTAACACTTTTTCAGCACACAAGACACGAACAGGGTCCTGAACCTGCTGTAACTCTTGGAAAGCATTTTAGAAAAGCAGAAAATTTTAATTATTAAAAGGTTACATGGGTGGTTCTGCTCTGTTTGTCCATAACACTCTCAATATGGCGTAATTGTCTCTGCATTCTAACACCCAGCAGCAGCAGCAAACTGTGCTGCTAACACACTAAACCAGGATGTTTTCCAGCAGTCAGCTAATTGGAAAATTGTAATAAAGTGTAAAGCATGTATTACAGCCCCATATGATTCCAGCTTATGCCAGCACTTCCCTTGCTTCTTCCTGATTTGTTGTGTTTCTCCTTCCACAGTCACTCGGATTTGTAAACTGATCTCACACACTTTAGCATTTTAGTCTGTTTAAACTTCCTTTTATGTGAAATTAGCACAGTATTTCATGGCAATCACCTTTCTTTTTATGTGCTTTGCTATTTAAGTAGTTTCCAGTGATTACAGAATGCCCAATCATAATGCTAAAGGGTTGAATCACATAGCCTATAATTTATAGGAGCTACATTATCATGTGGAAAAAAATACTCAATACTCCACGCTGTTACTGTTATTATGACTGCCCTCACAATTGCTGCTTAGTTGCAATTCTTTAACTCTGAAAGCTTAAAGTTAAGCATCATCATTCCAGCATTCCCTGGTGAAGCAAGTGAGTATCCACATGAAGAATTCTCAAGTCACAGCTAAAGAAGTAGTTATCCTTTCAGGATAAAATACAGTAACTGCTTTATAGCACTCAGCAGGAATCTGTGTGGGCAAAATGCAGAATAATGGAGCAAAATAATGAGCCAGAGATGAAATTTATCCAGAAGTGGATTTAATACCTTCCCCTGACAGAGAGAGATGAGGCTGTTCCTCACCACAAATTACACACCATTTTTTCTGGTATGACTTCACAGTGACTGGTGGGAAGGTGCTACTTACCATGTTACCAAACTTACTCTCAGCTGCAACTAGTTGTTACTCACACTTCTAAACTCAAAGTGAAGTATTGGCTCAGCCATGGCCTTTCTAATATATAAAAGCTGGAGAGACTACAGTATATGGCTACACTGCAGCAGTAGCTTGTTGACTTGACTACTCAATAACTGAGTCAATTGTTTTCTGTATCTTTCCATTTTCTTTGAACTAATCAAACTTGTTTAGGTTCAGTAAATACCCTGTTTCATCCAGTCCTTTCCACACTGCTCCAGAGATCTGTACTTCTAAATTTCAGGTGAAACATTTTTCAACTGTTTATACATTATCTCCAAGAACAGCTCCTTCACCTTTGTTCACATCCTTATCTAATTGCACTGACCTTGAAAGCCCAGGCAGGTCGATCTGCTTAATCAAGAATTGGCAAATATTATAAACAACACAGACCCCAAATGTTCTAAATCCATTCCATTGACATCTTATTCACCTTCCTGTACTGAAGAGCACTGGAGCTTGAAAATAGCCCTGAAGAAATTGCACAACTGATAGGAAGCTGGTGTTACTACTATTCATTTTGGCATGTTGTACAGAACAACAATATTGATTTGTGTGCCATGATTATGAAAAAAGGTTGCCTTTTACTAAGAAGGTACTTGAAATTTTTGACAACAGAAGAAAAGACATTTTCTCACTCCTGCTGGGAATGCTCCACTACAACTTTAAAGCAAACTTAACATCTTCATGTCATGAACATTTTGATATATTTTGCATTTTCAATTATGAGGAGAATTCATAATAAATTTGCTAAGGCAAGGATTACCACCACTTTTGAAGAAATTAGCATGACAACTTGTAAGGCACATGGAAAGAGGGTAAGACCAAATCTCATTCAAATGGACATTTCATTCAGTCATGTTCCCTGGCCTTAAAATCCTGAATTATTCTGAGTCTATTAAAGTCTAATTTAGGTTTAGTGCAATAGTTTATATTCTCACCATACTGAGAAATCTATAGTACAAAGTAATAAAGAAATACAGAGTGCAATGTAACACTTGCTTTTAATACAGAAACATGGGCACCATATAACTCATGGTTTATGCTTTTCTGTGTACAGACTTTTGTTGGGGGGCAGGCTGAAGAGTCAGTTTTCATTTAGTGCTAATTCAATGGAAGCTGAATGTTTATGCCAATTTTGAATTAAGTTCTCCTTTTCTATTTTAAAGCAATTAGCATGCTTTTGTGCTATTCTATTAGTTGCAAAATCAATCAAAGAAGCTTTCCATTATTTTCCTTTTTCTTAAAGTCGGAGACATTCTCCACAAGGAAACAAAGACATGTTCAGTCTCTTTTGTTTTGCTTTTATTTCGTAGGCAGTTCTTTGTTCGGGGGAAACTTCTTCTGGTTTTTTTTTATGGAAAATGGGCATGGTTTTGCTCTGAGGAGCAATGAACTCTGCTTCCTTACAGGCAGTCAATAATTGCTTTCTACAAATAGGAAGAATAATAGTTCCCATCACTCTTTACAGACAATATTAAAAATAATAGCTATGTTTTCCATTAGTTATTTTAATTATGGTATATGATCACACACAGACAGAAAATCTCATTTAATTTGTATAAAGATTTGTTCAACACAGACATTTCACAGTATCCTTTATCTGATGAATGTCAAAACCAATACTTGAGTGGCTAGGTAGGACTAAAATACAAGCAGTCACCTAAAACTACAGCCTTAGATCCTGACTGATCAACACCTTGGATTCAACCTTATCCATTTTTCTAACAATACATGAGCAAAAATAGGTCAATTTTGGTCGAGTCAAATTCTTACCTATGAATCTATGGTTTGGAGTTTCCTCTGCTCATGGCCCTGTGTGGTTTGACCTAACAGCTGCTGCTCTCAGGGGTAACTTAATCAGTAGAGCCCATTACAATATGAAAGTGCTGCTGCTGTTTTCTTCTGAAACTTGATGATTGGCACATGCAGTAACAATTTATGGACCAGATGACACACTGTATTGAATATTAATCCTCACTCACTTCCTATTGCCTAAAATTATCTGAAGATATCTCCCAGCTTAGAAGGACTCTGTTTCTTTACAGGAATATAACAGTGGCTGTTGACTCAGTTTAAAATGCTGCCAAGGTCTGAAAACAAAGACAGTGTCAGACTTCTCCTGGACTTCTAATTTTTACAACAGAAAAGCCCACGTATCTTACCCATTGTTTCAAAAACGACAGGCCTTGCAGATGTGCCTTAACAGCACCAAATCTTTATAAGGAAGAGTGAAAAGAATCTTTTCTGGCCAAGACCATAAGACCAACCTTCTCTGGAATTTTAAGGGACCCCTGTCATCAAGACTACCCCTATGTGCACAGTTAACAACGGGAAACTCTCTGAATATTGTGGATACTTTGAAACACAGTTCTGAAACACCTAATTCTCCTCCCCTACCAGGATCTCAGGAACTTTAGAGTATTTTCTGGATTTTTACCATGCAGACTAAACCTTTAAAAGCTATAAACCACTTAGCATCATGACCAATGCAATTACCTGTGTCGTTTAGTCCACGGAGTTTGCCAGTCCAAAGGACCCTGTATTCTTGAGCACCATCTAGTGGGATTTTCATGGTTTACAGATGCACAGGTTTAAAACTTTAATGTCACAGCTCTTTGATACATTAAAGAAGATTTAAAACATGAAATTATACTTTGGCTAAACTTTTCATTTGCTGTTAGAGAGCCTCGGGCTTTCTTTTTTCTCCTGAGTGTGCAAGGGATTGAGGAACTCTGAGCTATTACAATAGTTTGCTGGTCTGTTTCCAGGATACCTGTTTAACTAAGAGACTTTTTGCCTATTATTTTGTTTTTAGGAAAAATTAAAAATGGTTTTCAGGTTTCTCAAAGCACAAAATGAAAAATACAAAAATGTAAGAGACAGTATAATTGGGAAACTTTGTGCCTGGAAGTGGAATCTAAGAGAAGGAAAACTGTTTTTTGAGAAATCATCACTTGAAATCTATAAACTTGAGTTTACAAAAACCCCTTCTGAATACATAAGAAATCCAGCATTTTAAACTGATCTAAAACTTAATTTATACACGTTTCCAGCTACCAGGTCCCATTTCCAGGTACTTTTCCACAGAAAAATATAAGTTAACATCTTAACAAAAGTCTTGTTTACAGAAACCATGAAGTAGGATACAGCATCTCTTTACTTTATGATGGTTCTTAGAGACCTGTTTTTCTGCAAAATTCTTTTCATTCTATTTGAGCCATGATTCCTTGCAACGGGACAGCTTGGTTTTACCATCTCTAAATGGCTTAGAATTGAGGGGAAAAAAAGATATGTGGAAAATAGTTGTAACTGACAGGACAAGGGAAATAATTTTTTTTCCATATTTTTTTTTTTCATAGGCAAACTTTGAGCATGAATATATTAGTGGTTTATGTTTGGAAAAAGTTTAGCCTTTTCATAAATCAGGTAAATCTTGTCCCTCTATTTACTATTAAGTATTTATGGTGTTCAAGACAACAAGTTTAGAGTATGTTCTAATAGGAAATCACTTAAAATATCCCTTTTTTTGATGAGAAAAAATGTGGAAATAACACATTTTAAACTCAGCTGCATAGTATATTTAATGTTTGCTATAGGATTTTCCTAAAATTATCTCTAAAGGAAACAGCAAATAAAACCTCCAAAGCTTTTTGCTTTTTTTGCCTTTATTTAGTCTTTTTTTTTGGAAGAGCATACTATGGCTAGGAGTTCATCAGAATTTGCCATCATGATAGCATGCTTAGATGATTAATTATAACAAGATTAAAATTACAATTTTAGTACTCTTGTAGTATATGCAGATACAGTCATTTACCCATATTAATGAATAGAAGACCTTTCAGGACCTTCAAGTATATATTTATTTCTTTGTTTTCCCAAGCAAAAAAAGGGAAATCATAATTTATCTCTGAAATATCATATAAGACTCCCTTGTAGAGGAAACCATCTCTACATAAAGGGGACACCATGCACTATATTTTGGAGTAAAGGGCAAAAGTTAAAAGAATAATAAATTTTCTGCTGCAAAGCTCTTCTTTATTGGAGAATTATTTTTTTAGAGGAACTCGAAAATACGAGGAGAGAATAAGAGAAGAGAGACGTTCTCTAGCAATCAATAGTAAAACTACAACCAATGTGTCAAATTTCATCATTTCACTGCATTTTTTTCTGGGAAAATAGCATAAGGTCTCTGAAATTTTCCTGTGTCAAGACTATAGGTGGTTGGAGGGGCAGAGGTACTGGCCGTAAATGTGAGAATCTTGATTATTTTTGCACATATCTGCATGATGATTACATGTACACAGAAACATCTTTTCCAACTGATGTGCTTTATCACTGATTATTTGTTACCAACCACAAAGATTTTTTGGTTTTACTTCTTTAGTATTTGGAGATGGGGTTTTTGATAAGGCAGACTAAATTTGAACTGTCAGTGAGATTCTCCTGCCTTTGTTAAAAATGGAGAGGACATGAGTTTTAGTTCAACACTCTAATCCTTATTAAAAATTAGTTGAATTTGACAAATTTGGGCTCTTTTGGGGGTTTATTCTATACCTGCAAATATATGTGTTCTGCTTGTGTTAAGTGTTTGCTGTTTGCTGGCAAATTCAAGGGTCCACATTATCCAACAGAGCCTTTCATTTTGGCATATCCTGGTTTCGAGAGATCAGACACAAAGCCCTTAAGGTGCCTGAGAAGTTGGCAGCACCTCCAGAGCTCCCCATCCTGAGCAGTTAGTCTTAGTTCGTGGTCTACTCTAGTGCTTCAATTTTATCATCACTTGTCTTGTTAAGGTCTCTGCTAATTAAAAGGATCAGCCTATATGGAAGACAGAATGGTCTACTTTTTGTCGTGAAATAAGAACTGAGGGGTGCCCCTTTAAACACTCAGGCAACAAATATAAAATTAAACTAAAAATAAATTATGTTTAATCTATAAATATTAGAACTACAGGCTATCATGGAAATCAAAAACATGCGTAAGTCTAAGGAGTCATTTGTAAAACTTCAGGAAATTGTCAAGCACTGGTAGATATTGAGCCTGAGAAGACTGTGTGTTTGTTTATAACATCCTTGAAAAGATCACATATTTTAAGCAGAGGGAAAAATGTCTTTTCATTTTCCTGATATTGATTGAAACAAGAACCGTTATTAGTGGAATAAACGTTTGGCCATTTGTCTGGTATATGATCCATATGGAAGTTTTGTTCTTCCCTATAAATGGTTTTGATGTTTCAATACTCTGATATCAGAGCAGCAGTGATCTGAGTCATTTCTATTCTATAGCAATGGCATCTGTCATTATTCACATTTGCTTTGGAAACGAGATTATTTCTGTTACTTATTTTCATCGTTTTAATCCACATAATAAATAATAAAAGGAATTATTAAAAAGCCTATTTAGTAGAGATTGATCCTTTATTAATATTCTCACAACTTGACTCAATTCATCCCCACTGCTAGATAAATTCAACATTCCTTCCATGTTTTCATGTATCAGAGTAATCTCCTTCAAGAGTTCCTGATTATACAGCTTCAGGGTAATTAGCTTTGCTCAGATTTCTTTGTACTGTATTTCAACTTCTGCAAAGCAAAGGGACAGAAATTCAACATATTTCTTTTGGAACAGTTGTTACTGATTTTTTTTTTTTTTTTTAATGCCACTAATATTATCATTCCTTTGAATGCCCAAAGATGATGCTACCTTGAAGCCTGGAGTACACTAATTAACTAACACAAAGAAAGATGGTGGCATCTTCAGTAAATACCTGCATGCAGACTTTGATGGAAAAGATGCTGGATTCCTGATTATTTCCTACAGAAAATATTAATTTGTATTAAAAAATGATATTAATCCCATGATATTTGTTATAAGATAACTTTTTTTTCAAAGCTATGTCCTAAGAGTGAAATTATTTTTAGATGAAAGTTTGTGGGGGTTTGGGGGTTTTTTTAGTTTTGTTTGTTTTGGGGGTTGGTTTTGTTTTGTTTTTAGAATGCAGGCTGGTTAAAATTGAACTCTCTCCCATGTTAAATCGTTGGTTCCAGCAACATCAAATGAACCCAACTATGTGGCAGGTTTCAGGCGCCTCAAGTTCCGTGCCACAGAGGCAGAAATCTAAACTCTGTGTTCTGTATCTATTTTGAACCACAACTCACAGCAGTTCCAAGAGAGTAACCTGGAAGTTAAATCTCTGTCTTAAAATAAAAAATAAAATAAAATAAAAAATCAGATTCAGGCAACCACAATTCCAAGAAACGTAATTTCAGAGCAAAAATATTTGTTTCAATGATAGGTAAACAATGTTTCTTATCCTGTGTTGCTTGTAGGACTTTTTTGTCACTTGGTTTTGATTTAGAATGAGTCCAGATTTTGACATCTTAATGTTTTTGAGAAATAGAATTCTCGAGTTGAAGCCAATTCTATTAGCAGTTCTAAAATTACTAACCTCAGCATGTTCAGAATGAAGAGAGAAAAGCCACTTCAGGAAAACCCAGGAAAAGCTGATATGCAGTGCAGGAAAAAATAGGCATGAAAAAGATGTTTTGCCTCAGTGCCTATTTTCAGGGGAAAAAAATATCTCAGAAAAGGTCCAGAAAGTTAGAATAATTTTATACAATATGGACAACACCCATATGTAAGAATATTAGTATTCTCTGATGAATATGTCACATTATAGACTCTGAATACATAATATTTGTGTCCTTCTGATCACTGATTTTCTCCTGAAGATGGAAAGTCTTGTAGCATTGATGAGTGGTATCTCAAGGACTATCCATCTTGAGTACCAATATGACTCTGGAAATATTAATTTCTGATTCCTGCAACATAAGTATAGGTACAGATCTACATGTTGACCCTTTTTCATTGATTGAATATTCCTTTCTTACCATAAATAGTTCCACTGGCTTTAGTAAGGCTCCTGTCAGTGGCCTAATTCAGTGCATTAAAGCTTAGAAATCTAAATATCTATAGATATGAAAAATTAACCAATAAAACACCTCTGTCTGCTGCTTCTTTTATAACATCTACAAATTCTGAACTTATAAAATTTAAATGAGCCTAAAGCTTTTAGCTCCAATGTTCATTGTTTTTTCTCTATGTGCCTTTGTGCCACAGCAGGAGTGTTGCATGCCTTTGCAATATTAATATTTCTAAACATCTGGCATCTCCTATATGACTTCACAGATTATCTGTAGAGGAAGCCAAATGAAAAAAAAAAAAAAAGTTTCCACAAATAAATCTCTGCCAGCAGCATTCTCTGAAATGTAACAGTTTTGATAAGATGATTCTTTCTATTGGAGGTGTTTTGAAAGGGTGAGTTTAATTAATTGAAGAGAAATCCCAGCAGTGTGAAATGATCCACCAGGGAACATATAACGCTGTATAATCTCTATTTTCACTCTCACCAGATCACCATGTTTATAAATTTCCAGCCAGACTTGAAGGAGAGATTTGCAAATTAAACTCACAAAGATACATATACACACATGCATGCAGCTCTGCCTTTGGGGATTTACACAGAAAAATTACATTGAACAGCGCACTGTAACCATGACACTTTGTAGTTATTGGAAGTTATAAACCCATAAAACCAAAATGGAGGTAGTTCTTATCACTGACAAAAAAAACAAAAAAACTCCCAAAAAACAAAACAAAACAAACAAAAACAACAACAACAAAAAACATAAACAAACAACAAAAAAAACCAACAGGAGAGGCAGACAGGAGAAAGTCCTATTTCAGAAACTGGTTTGTACTTGATATTTAAATTACATGTTTATTATAAGATTCAAAATGGACCTTTTTATTGTGCTGTGAATATTTGATTCCATCACAGGAAACCTCTGCACACTAAAAGTAATTATAAATGCCCCAAGTAAATGTTTATCTCCATTTTGTATTTAATTAGTTTAGTGCTTTGTTTTTACTGCTTTTCATGAAAACTGTTCAGTGGTACATTGATTGAAAACATAATTCAATTCCCAGAGTTCATTGCTTTCAGGATTATTACATTTAGAAACCAGTTTATAACACCGTATTGGATTATGACTTTTTTAATTTCTTAAGAAAGTATGCAATTTTTAAAATATTATGGAAATTAAGGGCTTTGTTATTAGCATTTATAAATTTAGTCATTTTCATGTTCACTGTAATCAAGGCAAAACTTGTAAGATAGAAACATATCTTGGCTTTTGCACACACACCAATAATTATTCTTGATATTGTATATTCATGGCTTTGTCTTTCAGTAGTTTTTTTGTTTTTTCTATGTATTTTTAGTTTTGCAAGCAGTTTGTGCAATTGACCTAGCCTTCTTCAGGTAAAATAGGTAAACCTCAGCAGCATCTCTGCTGCCTCCATTCATCACCTCTTTATGTAGATGCAGACAGTTGGAAAATTTATCTTTCCTTTCACAGGAAATTTCCAAAGCATAAAAGGTCTAGAAGAAGGCTTAAACAATGGGATAATGTGAAGGAGTACACCAGAAGTGAGAATGACCAGATGGATTATCACAGCTCAGAAATACTACCCTGCCAGAGGATTTCCCCCTATAGTCAGCTCTGGAAGTGTTTTTAAAACCATCAACTAGTAGAATTTGCTTTTTTGAGGAGAGGAGAAAAGCAGTATTAGCTAATGACTTCAGTAGAGCTGCATTTTATCTCAGTCTCACATCCGTACAGGGGAAGTGAGGTGTAGGGATGACACATCGGTCAAATCATTTTAATTAAATATTTTTCTTTAATATATTGCATTTTAAATTATTTAGTCCAAGTAGAGACATTCTAAATTTATGGCTTTTATCAATCAAGTAGAATTATGGACATATCCTATGCAGTTAAGCACCAGTTTTGCAGTTAAAGCACAGACTCAATAGATCCAATTTCACACAGATGTGAGTGAGAAAAACAGCAATCCTTTCCAAATTGGAACATTTATTTTTCATAAATGAAATTGAATTTTATGAGGTTTTACAAGTAAATTGGTGGCTAATTTAACATCATAGTGATGATAAAATTTGTCTCCTTGCAGAAATTCATTGGAGTTTTTTTTTTAATTTATACTTTTCATTTTTGAACCAGATAGCAATATTACAGTGGTTTTGGATAAAAGAATATATATAAACATATACACTTTGATATGCATTTATCCCAAAAATACATATCAGACAAAGAAGAAGATAACCAGGAACTCATTGTTTCTTGGAAGACAAAAGACAGGAGATTTGGTCCAAAAGTAGCAGAACGAAAACAGAGTGTGATACTTCCTTGTATAAACTGCCACTATCATAAGGACCTCATTGCTAAGGGACATTTTACTTGCTATAAGCAGTAGAAGTCCTCACAAAGGATGGAAACAAATTCATGGAAGAATTTTCTGTAAAATATCAGCCAAATAACCACCTACCAACTAAGTCTATCAAGAAGTATGCAAATACTATATCCAGCATAAAAACTCCTGTATTACTAGAAGCTGGAGGTGAAGTTTTAGTCTGTTCTCATTCTGTATTCACAGGCTCTGTAGTGACTTCTCCTAGAACTGGAGAACTGGAATAAGATGAACACTCTGGTGTAGCCCAAGTTAACCAGTACAGTTTTCTTAACAGAGATTTAATTGAAATGTTGCTGAAATGGCATCTTTTGAAGAGAGGATAAGGGAAAGATTTGATTAAATAATCAGATAAATAATATTGTATAACATTTGCTTTTGACATTCTTTATAATAAAATTTCCTTTTAAATTAGGCTGAAGGGTACCGCTTTCATCAGGCAATTCCACATTGAAAGGTCTGTTACATTTGATTTCCATGTTTACTTGTTTTAGTGAGGTTGAAATACATGCTTTCTTCTGTGTGATGCTTCTTTCTTCACACTCTCTTTTTCCTTTCATTGTGCTCAATAAGACTAAAGTGCAGATCAACTTTCTCTAGTATAATCATTGTCAGTTCCTCTCAATTGTTTTCAGCTGTAGAAAATATAGAAAAAAAATATTTTCTCCTTTCTACACCTTTTGAGGAAATGAGGAAGCTTTTGAAAGAGATGGGTCCATTCTATTGGTTTAACTCATAAATCCTTTCAGATGGAGGTCACCAGGAAAACAAAAAAACCAAGAAGAAAGAAAAAAATGGAAGAGTATTCAAAAAGCAAATTCTTTAAGGGTGAGAAATGGTGACAACTTTTTTTAAATCCTAGGTTGTCAAACTTAGAATGGTTGCATTACAAGAGGCTGCAGCAGAATGAGGCTCTTCCCAGAGGCCTGCCTACATCCTGCCAAGCTAACATCTGTAAATTGCACATTCACATCCTTTGCCACATTTTTGGGGATATTCTTGGGACTCTTTAATATCACAGGGTTTTTAGTTGTGTGCATTATTTACCAGGAGTGCCTATGTTACTTAAAGGAAAAAAAAAAAAAAAAAAAAAAAAAAAAAAAAAAAAAGATACCTTTTCAAACGGGGTTTTTTAAGCAAAAAAANGTTTTTTAAGCAAAATAGCACATGTTAAAATCTGGCTATTAGCAACTGAGCATCTTAGGCCCAGATATGGCATTCTGTTTGGAGCACAAAGCAAAGGGAGGGGTGGGTGTCAGGCATGCACAAGGTGTGAAGTGAAGCTGGAGCCACAAGCAAGAAGTTCCCTGGGGGAAGAGCAAGGTTGCATTCTGCTTCCTATTCAGCTGACACCAGAGAAGGGCTGGCAATCAGAGCCCTACCGGCAGCTTTTGCAGGCAGCTCTCACTTGATAGTGTAGATGCACCTGGTGTCCCAGAGGCTTTGCTCAAGGCTGCATTTCACTGACAGAGCTGGGAATGCAAAGGTGTCACCACAAATCTCTAGCCCTGTCTGGAGTGACTCAAAGGTGGAGTGACTTCAACCCACACCCATATCAGGATTTGGCTGTTCAGGGCTCTCCTGTACCCCACACTGTGCTGAAGAGCAACAGCAGCAGGACCTTCAGGAAGTCCAGACTACATGGGTGGGTGGGATAAACAGGAGATAATAATCTTTATGGCAATCTCAAGAGCCCAGAAGGTGTAAGGCACAGACAGGGCAACTAGCATGTCTGCTGAAGCAGGAATATGGGGCATTTGGCAATGGTGGAGCCTGGACTGGCTCATGACTTGTAAGTATCAGTGCTGATTTCAAGAACTTGCAATTGAAGCATTCATAGAGGTTGTCAGATAATTTGAAAATAAACACTTAAGGAACTCAAATGGCTAAATTTGCTATTAATGACTTCAATACAAGTTTACGGTTCTGATTTATGAGCATTATTTCTAAATATACAAAAGATATCTGAGGTAAACATGTAGATTCATTTTCCTCTAAGCAGAAAAAAACAAAATTGTTGACTTCTTCCCAGAGTAATCCTTTTAGACAAGTTGACTACATGAGGTGATCTTTTCAACTCTGCAGGTACAGATTTTCACTATACAAACCAATAACTGAGGAATCATCAAAGTAAGAGATGTGGGGAAATGTAGTTGTGGAAAACTTGGAATATTTTCAAACTTAGAATTTGCAGGTGGGTAGCCTTTCTGAAGATTTTGATACTCAAACACTCTCTACTTATACTTGGAGACTTTTCCTTTATAGGTCCCAACAGGAGAGGGAGGCTATTCACAAATAGACGCCATTTGTTACATAAAATGTGCTATGAATGTACAATCTAAATTTAAAATAACCCGATTTAGATCAACTTACTTAACGAAGAATACTCAGAGGTCACTAAAACTTTGATTTTCCAGTTATCTTATTTTATAGCTGGTGCTTTATAAGCCATAATGAGATAGATAAATCAGATTGTTTTTATTGGTCTACTGTGTACATTTTAATATAGGTAACAAGAGTATCCACTAAATCAGACTTTGGAGGAATTTGCACTGTACTGTGGCATAGCTTTAACCTTGGCATTACTAGAAAGATGACCAGTTTGATAATTAATCAATATGTATTTTCATGTGAATAATATATCTGATTAAAATTTCCTTTTCTTTAAGAACTTAAAATTATGTGATGTTGATACTACATTTCTCTGTAGGTCTTTGAATCTACTGCACAATATTTTTGTTAAGAGGGTTGTGAAAGGCTCTAATTATCAGTTAAGCTACAATAAAAATAATGAGAATTTTTGTATAACTAATTTTGTATTTTATTTTTGAAAAAAACATAAAAATATTTTGTGATGTAAATAACATTAGATTCCCATGATTGATGAATTGCTTTCATGCACTATTAGAAAAGTTTCATTTGTTCTTAGAAATTGTGTATGAGAAAAGTCTCCAAGTCACAAACACGTCAATTACTGAGATTAAAAACTACAGCATTTCAGAAACTCAGAGTCAGAAAATTATTTAAGGTTTTCCATGGACCTGACACCTGTTGCACACCATAAATGTCATTTTGATTGTTGCGGAAATCTTTGAATACCAGGTAATGTAGAGTAGAATAGACAAAGACATACACATGTAAAGACTCTGGATTTAAGACTGTTTGCTATTATAGAATCAAATTTGACAGCTTCAAAAATAAGTTTCATCCCCAAAATATAAGCTTTGCTTTTAAAAACTTTTTCTCAATATTGAAGTTTTCCTGCACTGTAGTGGTTTTGTTTCCTATGTTTACATGTAAAATTTGTCCAGAACAGTCAGTGCCTCAAAACATACTGTAAGAATCAGTGACATTAGTTCTAAGTGCACTGTAAATGCTAGAAAACATTGATAATGTGTGTGTATATCTCTAAGATATATTCTCACTTTGATGTCACGTTTGTCTCTGGAAAGGGTATACGAGCACCTGTGTATCTTACAGGAGGGAGAGGAAGGCCAAGTTGCCAATTTGTTTTGGGCTCCAGTCCATTATTTGACTGTTATAAATACAGTGATAAAGTGTAGCAGAGTAGTTGACAGAAAAGACTCAGTCAGGCACGAGAAACGTGACACTGATTATGTGGATGATTATGTTTAGATTTATCACTAATAGAGAATCTAAATATTGCCAGTGAAGTATATAAGCATGTCTGAAGGTTTATAAGCAGGTTCAGCAGGAAACACATGGGTTTACAGTCTTTGGCCTTGCAGGATGCACAATTACAAAGCAAGAACCTCAGCGCTTTTACTCACCTGTGTAAAAGTGAGTATTCCCCATCTTCAGGCTGGACATACCCTGCAGGAATCCCTGCTGGGAGAGAGGTTGGGATGAGACATTCAGAAGCTGCTTGACCCCTCAAGAGACTAGTTGGCCCAGTTGGCCCAGTGTCCAGCAGCACATTATACCCAGCTGAAGGCTAGTGGGAAACAAAGTCAACCATCACAGGTCCCCCATCTCTGGAATGTATTAATTATATGAGCATCCAGATGGCTCCTCCTGCAATTCCCACCTGGTATTCTCATTCTAGGACAAATCACATTGCCTGTTAGAGAGATTGCAAAGGAGGGGGGGACGTGTGCCAAGACCCAACTATCTTTCATCACCATCACACAGAAGTTTCAATAGAGCAAAAATACTTTCCACTCTATATGAAGAAATGCAAGTGAGACCAGACCTACTGTCCCATGCAGATTGGTGCATGGGTTAGTGGCAGAAATGGCAATTTATGCGTTTTTGCTTACCAGGGATATTCTTTGTAAATTATGAAGCTACATCACGCAAGATTGGACCTCTGACTAGTGAGGGGTTATGAGTGAATTCTGCAACATATATTCTTCTGGAAGTGGTTTAACAAGGAAATGTTATTACCAAGTGGGAAAGCAGGATAACGTACTGTGTAAGCCCATAGGACACAATAGTCTTAGTCATTCATGTGAAAGATGAGATCAGAGTTACCTTAAAGGTGTTAGCCTTAAAGTTTATTTTACAACCTCAAGGTTACTGCTCTCCTCCAAAAAAATACTTCAAAAAGGTGAACTTAGGAAGGTAGCTTAAGTGAGTAAATAAAAGTGCACTTGTTTTGGGTGCAAATAAGCTGCCAGTATTCCATAAGTAAGATGAGGTCCCTTCTGCCATGCCCAATACCAAATGATAGCTGTAAACAAAGCTGAGGAAGGACTACTGGAAGAGTAACCCAAGCCAAACATCAAAGGCAAATTAGGAGTGAACAATGTGGACACCACTGGTAAAGACATGAATGACAGATATGAAAAGCTACCAAAGGGTTAGTTGTAAGCTGACACTGACAGCTAAAAAACTGCTGGAGACTTGAAAGTAGTCTTTTATACTACTAAAGACAAGAACTTAAAAAGAGAGTGAGAATTTTTAGCCAGAATGTGAAAAGTTCTACTTTGAAAATATTAAAAATTCAACTATCACAGTGTGTGGTCCTCCTACATATGAAATTAAGTTACAGTAACCACTGCCTCTAGGAATGCACGAATCTAGGGACATCACTAAAATACTAGTATTGTACAGAAAGAGGCTTATCCTACTAGGATTTTCTGCTGCATATATATCTTCAAGGAAATTCTAGAAGACTATGATCTCTGCATGAGTTATTTCCTATGGTAGCTTCAAACACTATGATGGCATATGTCGTCGTGCAATTGTGCTTCTAAGGGTAAAGGGATGTAGGATAGCATAAATATCCCAGGAGCAATTTATGTTTATCAGAATCCTGTCTCACTGAGGACCAAAAACTGAGTAGGTAAGATCAATTAAAACCACTTTGTAGGAAAAGAATTTGGTGGAAAAGTTAGATTAGCTATGCTGGAAACCACCTCCATGTTGTCTCAGAGCCTCTGAAGAGAACAAAGGTTAGAAACAGTGAACAGCACACTCACTTTACTTAACAGGAACAGCCCGAAAGGCAAAGAGAAAAAGCAATGTGTGGTCTTATACTATGTGAATATGCTCTCCAGGGATGAGGATGTTACAGATGTGATCAAGTGAGACAGTGGATCGTGCTGAAACCAGGCAGTATTTCTGTGTGACAATCCTACATCAGATTTCCCCCAATGACTCAGGCAGCTGTGCTAGTCACGGTGAATTTTAATGTGCCAGAGAAGGGGCTGATTAAATAATCACCTTGGGCATCTGCAATTACATTTGTGAAAAATGCCCGGTGGAGAGTTGTGGCTGTGAGAGCTTTAATTTGTAGAGAGTTCAGAAAGCTCCCCACTTTCACATAGTAGATGTCAAATACAAATATTTCCATAATTGGGATTTGATCCCTGGCTATTATTTTAACAAAGTTGCATCCAAGGATCCAAGTACAGCTGCTTTTTCTGATGCACTGTGGATTATCCCAAGGGTTGGAAATGCCCTTTCATTCATTAATATAGCTGTGTCTTCAGATAAGATCATAAAGTAACAAAGGAAATAATTTCCATCTTGTTGAAGGAAGGGGAAAGAAAAAAGGAAAACAAATTAAATTATTCCGTGTTCTTTTGGGGTTGTTTTTTGGGGGTCTTTTTAAGAGTTACAATTAAGCTTACAGGAAGCCTTCATCATCTTTCCAGTAAATATGACATGTGCAAGCACATGAAATTTCAAGTCTAAAAACTGATTATTACAAACTACTGGAAAATCTCTGTTAAGCTGAAAAAATATTACTGGTTGTAGGCATGATGATTTGAGGTATCTCTAACAGTCTATTTTCTGGCTGATTTGTTAGAAAAGAGTGTTTCTTGCATTCACTTGACTTCACATATCTGTCCATCTAAGGAAGATAAATGTTAAATCAGATCTTGGCAAAACAGCTTAAAATAGTTTCTTTTTTAGAAAGCCAGCTGGGACTTACATAGGGGAAAGTCTACAGCAACATTATAGAGTGAGAAAGAGTTGGAAAAGAGGTCTGAAGAGACTCTAAAGAAGTAACAACTGGAATCTCCTGGGGAAAGTTTTATAAGATGTTTAGAAATATTGGTTTTTTAACGTAAACAGCTACATTTTCAGTAGAATGAGTTACATATAGGTATAATACCCTGCTGTTAGTATGTTGTTTGCTCAGCCTTACTCAGTATGAATAGCTGGTTTAGATAAAGCCTTGGGCCCATAGCTCTGAACTTATATTTAGAGATGTTTTCATGTGGAATGGAGTTAATTTTCTGAGTAATTTTCCTGGTAGCTGGTACAATGCTTTGTTTCATCTTTAGTACAAGAACATTGATAGCACACTGATATTTTAATTGTTGCTGTTGGTAATGGCTATCCTACATCTAGGGCTTTCTTAGTTTCCTGTGCTCTGCCAGAGAGCAGATGCATCAGAAATGCAGACAGAAGAGAGAGACTACAGGAAACTACAGCAGCCAGCAGAAGCTGCAACTCCTCAGGATAAGAACAGCCTACCTGTACAGAGATAGGGAAAGAACACAAAAATGTGGAAGGAAACCCCAGGCCAAAAGTCACCATCAAGGCACGCGTTCATAAGTCATAAGGGTATAACTGCCCAGGGACTTCTTTGTTCTGGGTTCCTTCTCCACATGAAGATATTAAATATTTTTTAAACCTTTTACTCACTGATGACAATGACTTGGAAAGTACTAAATGTTATCAATTCACCTTCTGACACCTCAAAATTACCATATGGTTGATTTTTGTGTTCGGGGCTTTTTTTTTAATTGAAGTAATACACTGACTTGCTTTCATAATAAAAAGAGGACACATGGAAGCAGTTGATAAGGAACTCAGAATATTGAGCTGTATGTACAGGAGAGAATTATAGACATATCTGTAATGTTCTTTGCAAAGTAAACTCAGATATTGATTCCCACTGAAAGATTTCCATTACAAGTGGAATTTCCCCAACAGTATGTTCAAGTTTTACTAAAGTTCCTCCAAAATAAACTTGACTAGGTATCACACAGTCTAGCACAGATGATAACTTTCATATCACTATTGCTAGCAAAGGCATATGAGATAGATCTTAAAATATTGAAAAAAGTCAGAAACTTTTTGACTCAAGAAAGCATAAATTAAAATCTGTCAAGAAGTACAGCAGAAAGAAACAGCCAGCTCCTGTGACCCACACAGAATAAGAAAGGTAAAAGTTGGTAACTGGTTGTTTAGCCCTTTAATGAGTTCTCTAAACAAGGGATGGACTGTAAAGAAAAAACAACTGTTGCTGAAGGTATTCAAGACAGGTAAGACAAAGGTCAAATATAAAGAATTGCAGAGGACCCTTCTGAGTGGATGCTAAATAGTAGATGAAATTCAATGTAGGTAAATTTAAAATTATTATAAAACAATCTGAATCCTATACAAAAATAGATGTTATCGCTAAGATGTCTGATTTCAGAGTAGTAATTGACAAGACTCGTAAAGCAACAGTTCCACACACAACAGTGATCAGAAAATTAATCATATATTAAGATTAAAAAATACAAAAGTTGCAACAAAAGGAAACACAGTCATTTTAACCATTATGTGTGTCTAGTCCCAAGCAGAGAGAGTCAGAATGGAAGCTTCTGTAAGAAAAACAACTGCACAGACCAAATCTCTTTAGATACAGTGAGAGATAACTAAGGGGTGTATGATGAGGTAGACAAAGTCATGAAGAGCAACCAGCCTCTCTACCTCTTTCCGCAAAGGGTTTGGGGATTATCAAATTAATCAAAAGCATACTTTATCATACAGTAAGCAATAATAAGTTAAGCTAGTTCCTAGACACTGAGGAAAAACTTTTTTTCCAAACATTATACATGGAAAACTTCAGCTTTTATTGTAGCAAGCCATGCCATGAAAAACCTCTAAAGAGACACTAGTTTCACAACTGGACTTTTCAAAGTCTGAAAGACACATAAGAGTGGCATGCAAGTTCATAGTTGAGGTAATACATACAAGTTTTCTTGAATAATAAATTTCCTTTGCACAATAATTGGTAACATTCATGAAAATAGAGATGATGTTGAAACTCTGCAATGCCTTTGAAGATAATTTTCTTCACTAAGGCCTGAACACTTACCTGAAGATGGGATGAACAAACTATTCTTCAAAGAGTTGATTATGGAAAAGATCTTAGATGACAAGCTTCAGTTCTGGCCTGCTTGTGGTAGGTACGATAAGTTCTGGCCTTAATCAAAAGCCTATAGAAAATAAAGTATAAAGCAGAGCTGTACAGGAGTGGCTCATGGTGTGATTTTTTAAAACTTTTATGTATTTAATATATATTTCCTGTATGATAAATTATTGGGCATACATAAATGGCAATCTTTACTTTGTACAACAACACAAAGTTCACTGGACATTTCAGCTAGAAAAAGGTATTTCCCTCAATGGAAAATGTACTTTATAGCAATGTTGCAAATTCAGTCCACACTTATCATGACACTCATAGACAGCATTAGAAAAAAAGAAGCAGAAAGACAGTGATAGGTCACTGCTGTTGAGGTCCATATCTCTCTGGCAACAAGCTTAACTTCCCAAAAGGCATGAAGAACAATATTAAAAAAGAAATAGAAACAGGCCTTGGGCTAATTGTATTTTTCTCTGTACAAACATATGAGCAAATATGACAAGAATGTAAACAGAAGTTTATTTGACAGCTCATAGCACTTGAAGAACATTAGGTATTCTATTAAAATTGATCCCATTAGATTAAAAAACACAATTAACAATCTGCAATCTGGATGTCACAAGCAGAATCATATGAAGACTTGATGTTCTTTAAGACAAACAGGTACTACTGTTTATTTCTTAACTCACTGTTTTAAGATCTATTAGCTAATAGATGTTGTCATTAAAAAACACTAAAGTTATTTCAAAAAACCCCAAAACACACACACAGAAGAAACCTACAGGAAAAAAACCTCCACAACTACAGAAAACAAACTGCTTATCTACTTTCAACATCTGGCAATACACACATGTTGGCAATATATTTTCTGCATGAAGAATACTCCTTTTCAACTTTTAAGACCTAGTTGTTCAGTCTCTATTAATATTTAAATTCTATCAAAGTCCACATCTGTCAGGCAAAAAATCTAAAATTCAAACCAAGTGACTAAGAGAATTCACATTCAGTAAGTGCAAGAAAAAGATAAAAAAATTTTAGAAGTGTTGTGTCTGACACAGGTCCCTCTGACAGGTCTAGGCATATAGCATGTAAAATCTAAAAGCTGCTGGAGTATAGCTAAATGCTGTTATCCAAGCTGTCATAACTCTATTGCAGTTTAAAGATATTTCTTGACAAGAAAATTGAGAAAGCTGTCTGGCTAGTAAATCAAAACCTTCCTCCTCTTTCAGTGGCCAATGAACAGATGAAGTTTAGGTCACAGATGGTGTTTTTCACCTTTTGGTCACCATGCACATTTTCAGCACAAGTGCTTGCTTTCTTTATCACTAGGAGTGAAAAGTACCACTATCCACAAACCACTGTTATTTAAGAAGGCAAAAAGCGGCTGAGCAGATAAGGTTCAGAAGTGCAGAGTGTTTTTAATGATCCCATAATTTAAGATGGTAGTGCATTTTACTGAGGAATACGTTATTATATGGTTATATTCCCTTGGGGAGACTTAAGAGAAGCAGAAATACCATCAAAAACAAAAGGTATATTGAGATGAATGCAAAAAGGAAAGGAAAAAAAAAAGAAAAAAGAAAAACGGCACAATATGTAAACATTAGTTGGTTTGAGTGTCTAAGTTAAAGCTTCCAAGCAGGTTCAACATTTCACTTAAAATGGCCACTTATTTCTCTCATTTCCTTTACACCCCACAAGCCTGTTTAGCTTGTCTCCTGTGCTCCCTGCAAGGGGTCTCTGCTTGGTGTGCGTCAGAAGTGTTGGAAAGGCTGCTCCGGCCAGCATCCTCCCCTGGACAGGTGCCTCCATCAGACTTTCCAGGGTCCCCTCAATCAGGGCAGCACAGAACCAGCATCAAACTCCAAAGGCTGTCTCTGACCTCCTGAATGTGAATTTTCAAAGATTTGAAATTCTGGACTTAGAGAAGAAGTGTTCATCACTATGGCACTGTTTTCATAAAAGTGTGTCTACAGAATTCTTAACTTAAATGGATTTGCCACTTCTTCTATTTTTTTTTATTTTTTCAGATCAATGCACACTGGTGAAGTTGAACAAATTCAATTTCATTCTTATTGCAAAGAGTGACTGTTTGAGAACATGTTATTTAAACAAAATGATGTTTTTGGGCAAACTTTGTATAAGGTGTCCATCAGCAAATGTATAAAGGAACCTTGAGAAAATCAGAAGTTGACAGCTATACATGAGTCCAGTGGGATTCTGTAACACCCTGTGGAACACGCATCCTGTGTGTTTTGCTTAAAAAAACAAATTTATGAAAATATTCTTTGTTAACAGCTGACTGAGTTCAGTGACTTGGCAAGTATTTTCTGAACCTGTACTTCTTTAAGAGAGAAAATCTTGCTAGACAAAAATGTCAATTTAAATTTAAACAAATCTAGAAGAAATTTCACTAACTATCTCATTCTATACAAGGAATTAATTAAAACTATTTTCATTAAAAGTAATTTGAGTAAGGCAGCAAGAGGAAGATGAAGATCACTGATGAGGTATCAGATGCAGCTTACTCTCAATGCAAAATTATAAAGGGATGTTATCATCAAAGTATTCATCTTACCAGACTGAAAGATATACACTGTTGAAAACACAATTGGTTCTGATTCTTCTTTACATATTAGCTTCTGCACTTTCATTTTTTAACTAAACTTGTAAATTTTAGTCTCTATTAGTATTCTGTAAATTTCCTTGAAAAATGTGAGTGTTCTTCTGAACACTGAGAAAAATTCTTTAGATGTTTTGTTCATCACAGTTCAAATAGCTAATGTCAGGACTGTAAGTAGTTTACCTACAAAGAATGAATACCCTGCGAGAGAAGTGGGAGACTTTTTGATTATTCTGGAAGATGAAAGGATGAAATGTGTCAAGAATTCTTTCTTTAGTTTTACCACCAACATCCTGCATGAATTCTTGACCAAATGCTCCAGAATTTTATAGACAAATCTTTTATTACTACAGACTAGATCCCTAGAAACATTTAATTACCAAATTAATCTGTCATGTATACAGACAGATTACTTCGTTCTAGTCTTTGGAGAGTTAGAAACAAGTAATTTACTTCCAGGTCTTCAAAGAACTTTTGAAAACTAATTTCCAATAAAATCAATTAAAAACACCAAGACTGAGATAAGTAGTTGCTTACCGGTGGCTTTGAGATAAATCCTTAATCACATACTCAGATATTTTAAAAACCTAATAAATTAAGGCATTAGAATAATTTTTAAAAATACTGAAAAACAGTTAATTTTCCAGTGCCTTAGAGAATGGTAAAGAAAATTATATATGCAGTACTGTGATAAATACAGGTTATTTCGGGGTCAATATATAAATAAAATTTATTTTATGGGGTTTCATTAATTATTTTTCATTGGTCTTTTCTGAATGATGTTCATTGACATTAGAAAGAAATGTTTCAATAAACCTGATGGGTCATATTCAAAATACTGTACAGTTATACATTTCCATTCTGTGGAATCAAGTGGTCTCTAAGCAACTGCTTAAGAAGAAAATGGGAGTGTATGAAGGGAAAATGAATATGAACATATATACCTAAATAATGCTCAATTTATAACATTCAGATATAGGTCAAATTAGAAGAAGTGCTTGTCCATTAAGAAAGTTCCCTGTTAAAAAAAATTACCTACAAAACTAATTTATTCCCAAAAGCTGTGACAACATTTCTGGAGAATTCAAAGGATCTAAACTAAAGAATACAGCCAAAGAAAGTCCCAAAAGGAACCCCTCAAAGAAAATCAACAAAAAAGATAAAAATTTAGCTATCTTAACCTTCACAGAAGTTGGGAAATTTGCAGAGGGCTTTCTCTGACTTTATTCAACAAGCATGCAGTGTCTATTTCACTCAATCAAATGCTCAGAAATCCATTCAAGGAGCAAGCAAAGCACACAGACTACGAAGAGGCTTAGAGGTGTAAGAGCTTTTTTTTGAAGAGAGTGCAGTAAGAAGAGTGTAACTAGCACCTTTTTTTACAAAACCATCATGTTGGAAGCTTATAACAAGTGCAGAATCAGGATGATGAGGGGCATTTGATTCATATGACAGACTTGGAAACACAGGGCATAGAAACTTCCAAAATCAGCAAGGTCACACCTTTCTCAGCTGTGTCCACGGAACTTCTCTCTCTCCTTTAACTTAGCAAAAACCCTACAAAATTTAAAAGAGAATGAAGAAGCCTTCACAAAAGAAGAAATAATTTTGCATAGTGACTTGGCCTTTTCAGATAATCATTTGTGATGCAAACAGTTGTAAAGGTGCAAAAGGAGCATTTGATAGAGGATCCAAAGTTCTTTGGTTTTCTGAAGCTAAGGATTATGACAAAGCCTAGACACACACACACACACACACACACACTTTCTTCAGTTCTGAACTTCCTCAACGAGAAATTTAACAAAAGAGCTCAGTTTAATAAAGGGCACAGTGCAGAAAGAATATTGACCTTAAAATGCCTTGAACAAGAGTCATCAGAAGGAAAATAAATCTAACACAGAGTTTTTAGGCTGTCAGTAATAAATAGTTTCTTCTCTGGCAATGTAGATATACCTGAGCTGTCAGGCCCCTAGAAAAATACCACCTCAGTTAATGTCAAGCTCTGTTATTTCAAATGATGCTGGGTTTTAGTTGGTTGAAGTTTCAGTTATGGTAATTCCTTCTACAGGGAAATACAGGAGGCACTTGTTAGTAATGATCTAGTTACTCACAGACAAAAAAAAAGCATATTATTTACCAATGATAGTCATAAATACACAAAAGGTACATTTTATTTTGGGAGAAGGAGAAACATCTCTTTGTCTCTAGCTTGAATCTTCTGCAATTTCTCTGACTATGCATGACTTTTAATAGATAAAATGCAATCTTTTTCTTTCTGCTAATGTATCAACCATCTAATGAAACATTTCAATATATTACTTATGGATGGTTACAGTGGGGTTTCCTTTCCACTGTAACACACTCTAATGCAGTACTTTATTTTTCTAATATTCTCTAGAAATTCACTAAACTGTGAATCATTTTAGTGTGGGTAGTAATATGAAGTAAATTGCTTCATCGTGAATAAACCAGCAGAGGTTCCCATGCAGTACAGTTTTTCTGTGGGAGACTTCAATAGGGGTTAAGAATTAACTACACATCGTATGCTTTGTAGAATATTGCATGAGAAAATACACCCAAAAAATCCAGCTAGAAATAGGATCCTAGTTCCTCAGTTTCCAGAGCTCCTTTCTGCAATTCAATCTTCAGCCACAGACAACCAAGTCTGATTTTACAGGCTTCTCTTGCACCATGCTATTTCTCCCACAGTTTGTATTTCTTGAGCACTGGGAAGCCTCATATGTTTTACAAGGCTAACTGTTTAAATTACGACAGAAACTGTTTCTAAATCTGTTCATTTCAATACATGCTATTCTTAGAGTATTTTAGCTGACCTAAAGAATCTTTCATCCTGCTTTAAGTAGATGCAGCAGGATACCATAAATCACAAAACAGCATAAATGTCTAGCATTTGCTGTAAGTTAGAACTATGATTTTCTTCATACTTCTTAGTAGGAGAAATTTTTACAATTGAGTTCATGATAATTCAGTTTAAAAAGCAGAATGCAATTTAATAGAATTTAAAATGCTGCACTTACTGGAATACTTTATTCGTTGCAAGGTCTAAGGGTTTAGAATTGACTAATAGACAGCGATGATGATAAATCAATGTAGCAGAGTTAATTTCTTAGAGTTGAATTGGATTTAGTCACTCAACCATCAGAATAATGGAATTGCATGGCCAAATTTCCCCGCTTTTCAGAAAATTTAGGGATAAGGGACCTCAGCTAATTTTTTTTTTGAGAGAGAGTTTCTAATGTTATTGAAAAAATAAAACTGTTTAAGTCATAGCAGTTCAATTTATCATCTTCCTTTTCCATTGAAATTTCAATTGAAATCACAGTTTATAATGTTCCACGCACAGAATTAATGTCTTTTATTGGATATTCTAAAAGTATATGTGACTAGTTAGTGTATGAACTTCAGCATACATCTAGAGGAAGCTGTAAACAGTAAATTAGCTGTTTCCCAAAAAAAATTCCCAAGAATTTCCAAAGTAAAACTAATTCAAATGCTTCAAAAACCAAGAAAAACATTTTTTGCCACTAGAAATAATATTTTCATTTTGGTGTTGTATGTAGTTTGCACTAGTGAATCAGAAAAAGCCATTATGTGTCTTGCCTCACTAACAAAAGAAATTAAATTAAAATTGAGCTTTAACATTTTATTACAATGTTTCTGAAATCTCCTGTTTTACATTCCAAGTTTGCATTTTTCTCTCTAATTAGAACAAAGAATCTTAGAAGTCATTTGCACTGTCAGAGATACTTGCATTATTCTTTGCCTATTTCTGTTTATGTTGGTTATAGACTTTCATAATGGAACTCTGGCCAAGCGAAAATAATTCCTTCTTCCACGCCCCTTCAGCACTAACCCAAATCTACACAACCTTTGGCTAGCCAGAACAAGCAGAATGGAAACCATGTGTAAAGTTCAGCCAAGTATGATTAAGTGGTACTCTTTTGGGGGGTTACTTATTTTAAAAGTGAAACATTGGTGTGTATAATATCCTCCTTCTATGGATAGCTATAAGAGCCATGGTAGATGAGATCTGAACATCTGTTTTTCCTGAAGAAGAAATCCACATATGTGTTTTGATCATTTAAGGTCTCTATGCAAACCTCTCCTGTGTGAAGTGCATTTTATGCAGCCACCTGTAGCCAGTGCAAATCATTTCTGTGTTACAAGGACTGTCATGTCTTAGGTCTTCAAGTCACACATGTATTAACTTACCTGGGAGGTTTGCATTATATCTTTGTTTAAAAGACATATACTTAACTACAATGGATTTGTTAGTGATGGTATAATTAAGTCTTTTTGTAAGCATGCTTACAAACTTCATATTAAAACTTTTGAGGAGTGCCCTTTATAACGTACTTTATAAATAAGTAGAGCCAGAAACATTTCTACATTGCAATGGGAAATACATCTCTGCTATAATCCCAAAATTTGGGGGGCTTTTGCTGGTCAATGTTTCCTTCTTTTATCCCAATTTAAAATCCTGTAATAAACAAATGTAAATAATCAAACACATGCACCAAACACCCTTTAAACTCAGATGCTACCATTCAAAATTTTTTGTCATTTATATTTCTATTTCTTTATCCCTAGGCTTTATACTGGAAACTGCATGCCTTCACATTTGACAGGCAGATTATACAGATGTCTGTCTTTCTCCAGCACTTTTTAAATGCCTCCAGTTATGATTTAATTACCTTTATTCCTCCTCTTTTCCTTGGGTTCATAGCCTAGAACAGCCTTGGTAATCAATGTTTTGGAACAAGCCATCAGCTTCTAGTATGAGAAATTCTTATAACTGCACCAGTGTTAGCATGCTCTGGAGCACTAGTTTGCAAGAAAATGCTGCAACATATACAAGAAATTAATATGCCTTCATACCCTATTAAGAAACATAAAGCTCAAATACTGTCTTTCACCCATTTGTGTTCAGGAAACGAGAAGCATCAGTGCATCAGTCCATGTGTAATTGTGCACAGCATCCATTATAATTCCCCCACAGATAAACCTTAATAAAACATACACCATCATTCAAGAGTCTTGAGTCAATTCCTAGAGGTTCAGGTGGTTTTTTGAGTCATTTGCCCTCTGAGAAGCCCTGAGCCAGATGCAAGAAAGAAGTGGAGTCTTCAGATTCTTGTTTCTCAAGGTCTCTTGCTTTGTTTATTATTTCTTATCTTACAGTTTGCTCTTGTGCCCAGCCAAGGTCTGTGCAGCAGCTTAGGCACCAGGCAACTCCCCACCCCTGTGCCATCACTACCCTCTTATACCTGTTCTTATGTATCTGTTATTTACACTTACATACCAATACCTACTGGCTATACTAGACAGGTCACCTCTACTCTGACCCAATCTCTTTGAACTACTTTGTGCCACGTCTCAGCAGAAGATGGAGACAAAGAAGAAGAAGGGGAACCCTGGGCACCACCCAAATTCTCCATCTTGCTCTCATTCACCTCCATTCTAAAACCCCAAAAATACAAATTTTTCACCCAGTGATAAGCTAAACTACTATCTTTCACACCCTGGTGACGTGTAATTTCTCTCCCAGTGGTGGCAATCTTTCCCATGGACTGAAATCAAAGACGGTGTCTTCCTGGGCTCTGTGCCAGGGTCTTTGATCCCCCTGTACAGATCTCAAACCCCCCTGTACAGGTCTCAAGCCTTCTTGCTCAATTCCCAGACTACTTTGTCAGGGTCCCTGAGCCTCCAGGGAGACCAAAGGGATGCCCTGGACTCCGACACAAGAGTTGCCATGTCACTTGTCCATGATGTTTCTAGAGTTCAGCTAGCCTTGCCACATTACATTCCTGCCACGTTATTTCCAAGAATATTCAATTCCAGCTCAATAGTTACCTGGGGGGATGGGGGGAGGGGAATAATAGTTTACAAATTTACAAATTTACAACCCCTTACTAAAAACATCCAATGTGGTTGAAGTTCTTTTTTCTCAGTGATGTAGAAAAATTTTCCATTAAAAAGTAGATTCCATTTCCATTAAAAAGAGGAGATTCCATTAAAAAGGGTAGATTCCATTTCCATTAAAAAGAGTAGATTACACATAATAGGCTTTTTTCTGCCTTTCTGTGTCCATCAGCCAAAGAGGGACAGCAGTTTGTTGAAGTGGGCTGGTTAATGTTCTGGTATCATTAAAAGAAACATAAGAGTGTGATTGTACATTTGGAAAAAACCAGCAGGCATCTTTGCTATCATTTTCAAAGTGGAAGCTCTGTAACTGATAGATTCCATCATTACTACAGCTACTAACACTGAAAATTTGTTAAAGTTTTGTATGTGGATGAATTTATCCAACATCAAGTTTCAATAATTCATGATGCGGTACCTGCTACTAATACAGAAACATTTCAACTGCTCAAAAATCTTTTCAGATTCTAGGAAAGATGTGAAGCATTTTGAAAATTTTATTCCTTGGCAAGAATAATTTTTCATCTCAGTCAGGACTGACAGCTGTAATTCTTATTCCTCAAAGGCAGAAGCAGTCTCCCTGAAACAAGGAGGAAATTAAATTAACCTTAGCACATGCACACATTTCACAAGAAGCTTTGCATGGGAAACTATGAGTTTGCCAGCCACAATAGGGTTAATTTTTTGCAGTAGCTGGGACCAGGACCCTAACGTTATTCAATACCACCTCATGTCATTGCCAGGGTTGGCAGAAAGGGAATCTCTCTCTCCCTTCTAAAAGTGTTCCTTCTGGTTGAATAAATGGGGCAGAGTGGGGGAGCCATCCCATATTGTGCCTTCTCCTGGGATCCCAGAATGTGCTGAGCATTTTTGCATGTAAATCATTCTCTATTGTACACCTTTATTATTCTATTTGTTTTCTTATCTCATTGCTGTTTCCTGTAATTTGTTCTTGTCCCCACTTGTGTTCTTCATGGTTGTGGCCTCCAATTCTCACCTCTGTGTCACCACAGCAGGAATGGAGAGGGGAAAAAGGGGAGAGAGAACATACAGAGTTGAGAGAGTGTTTGTGGTAGCCCTGAACTGGGGAATTAAACCATTAAACCACAGCTGTGAAAGAGGATCACATCCTGGAGGGGTTGGTCATGCTTAGTCCCCTAAGCAGCAAAGGTGATAACAAGCAGTAGTGTCGATGATCTGAAAGCTTGAGATAACAATCAGCTGTGTCTATGTTTGTCAGGTCTGACACTTCTCTTACCAAGCGTGAAGCATACAAGCACATTTGTCCTGGAATACACAAATGAGCGTTTTCATTCTGATGAACTCATAAAAGGTACAAGATATATGCATCAGCAATAATAAATAAATCAACATGATAAAATTCTTAGTACTGCCAGGGCAAAGTAATGATGATGCAATATGCACATACATTAAAATTATGCTACATTTTCCTGTCTTACATTTTTTTTGCTCTTCACAGAAAACATTAAAGAGAAAGAAAATGTACAAGGGTATATATATTTCAATTAACAAATTTAAAATTTCTTTTCTTCAACATATAATCATGCCAGATATAGCAAGACTAAATATCATGGAATACTAATATAACCTTCATGTATTCGCCAGGTTTTATTGCTTTTCTATATTTAAACCCATTTTTAGTTGTGATAAGACACATTCTTCTGCTCTGTTGCAGTTTCACAGTAGAACTTATAGTTACTGATGTATTCAACATAAAAAAAATTAGCAATATCTGATATTTGACTTCTTTTGCTTCATCTCAAATTTTTAAATGTTTATTTAATCTATTGAATATACTACTATTGGAGCTCATCACTTTTTTTCAAAAAACCTTAAATCTTGACACTTTTCCTTAAAAAATTAGGTAAAGTGAACTGTTCATTTACTTTTCTCTATCTACAGAAAAGTCCAAATTCTGAAGTATATTTACATAAGAACAATCAGTACAACTCACAACTGAAGTCCTGTTGAATAACAATTATTTTAGTACAAATGAATTATCAAAACTAATTTTAGCAGCTGCCACTAAAAATGTATCATTTGTTAAATAGTATGTTTGAGAACAGTAGCTTAAAAATTTAGATGAAGATTGAGGTGATTTCTAAACAAAACTTTTCCAGATTGTGAAGAAAGAATGACTACAGCCAAAGGGGGAAAAAAAAATCGATTGAACAATGCTCAATAAGAACAGTTGCATTATATTGAAGACAAGCATTATTTAAAGTCCCAGTTCAGCCACCAACCCTGTGTGCCCCAGTTTTTCATCTCAGTATTCATTTAAGGATTAGAAATGGTTTTCATTATTTCTTCATATTCAAAAATATTCAATTTATTTTGGTTTCCTACATGCCTATGTGGGTTCTTCATGGGCCATAGTTTCATTATACACTACACAGACATTAAAGATCAAAAACATGATTTGGGACACCCTGGAGGCACAGTTATAACATAAATAATGTACCTTGTTCGAAGTTTTTTTGTCACATTTTTCTAACAATTAACACTGGAAATGTTAAGAAAATGTGTTGCTGAAAGGACATGTGATAATTGTAAACAAGAGAGAAGAAAATCCATCTACCTTTCTTGCTTCTCTTTTCTCGCCTTTCTTTTTCATTTTAATGGTTTAGGTCTTAATTTGACAGAAACTAGTAAACAACACCACTTTAGGTAGGTATTTTGTTGTTCACCATTTCAGGTGACTTTTCTGAAGTTTTGAGTACTGGGATATTTTTTACCATTTAATCAGTCAACACAGCAATGCAGACAAATTACTCAAATACCAAACACACAAACAAATTGATTTATCAGCTGCCCACTTTCAGAGCTGGAGCTTTTAGTAGCCATATCTCAGATGAAATCTTAAGGAGTCGAGAATATTGTAAATTATTTTCCCTTTCACTCAGAAGTATAATTTCAGTTCTCTTTCAAATAGGAGGGCCAAAAAAAATGTCACTGCTGGTTTGGCTTTCCCCTTCAGACATGTCAGGCTTTTGCTAGTCATGGAAAATCTGCCATAACACTGTAAAGAAAATGGAATTTAATGTTTTGCAGTTCAAGAATTTCAGTCTAATAGTGCTATTTCATAGTTTCAAAACTGTACACACCTCAACACTAAAAATGTCAGCAACACTGCTACACAGAAGACAACTATGGATACACTGCCAAAAAATGCATATTTTACTCTACTTCCAAAAAAAAAAAAAGAAAAAAAAAGGCATTGTGAAATCATAATGTCTCTTTCCATCTTCAGCTCAGAACTTGATTATTCAATTTTTATCCCATCTCACCAATTCAAAGGCAAAATATATTCTTAAAAACAATTATGTTCCCACAAGTTTTCTTAAAAATTCTATGAATGGGAAGGAAGAAGGATCAAATTAACACTTTCACATGGAAAAAGACTGTCTGAACTCTGATATTACACACAACATCAAGTAGTGTGGTCTTCAAGCCTGGTCATCAAGCCTGGTCAAGTAGTGTGAGCCCATTGCTGGTCATTTAGCATCTACATAGCTCAATATTAATTCTCTTATTATACCTCTTGTCCACAAACATTAACATTGCAGCAGTGAGGATGGAAAGTATTCAGATCTATAAAAAGAAGCCACCATCAACTGAACTGTTCTTCAAATAAACTTGTGCAGTGCTTACTCCTGTACTTTAAAAAAACCTCCAACCTAATATTTAACTTTCTCTGTCAGAACTGTAGATATAATATAATGTAAAAAAATTAATTTGCTGATACCTTGATATTTTTATGTTGTAGCCAACTGAGAGTTTGCTGATAAACCTGAAAGTGCCCGTTACTCTGTAATGCCATAAAATAATAAATGCAGTACATTATACTGGATGTAGAAGGTGATTGATAATTACTTGCCATCATGTTGTGTAAGTTCCCAAATCAGTGATTTAGAATAGATACATAAGTGATTCAGCATTCATATTTAGGTACCATGTAGCCCTTGAAGTTTGCAGATACCCAGATTTTCAGTAATACTTTTATTTATTTTGTTCAGAAGTTATTTTGTAGCATCTAGGGGAATTATATGAGTTCCAGTCTTTCTAAAAATGCTGTGATACACCGGCTTCCTGAGCACCTTTGAATTTCCTATTTCATCAAACTGATTGCTGCAACTGTCACTTAATAATAAACTCTCTCCAATATTTGATATTAATGGAAGTAATGGATTCCATTGAGGAACACAGATGTGCAAAGAAGGGTTGGATTTTAGACATCATCCTAGTAAAATAATCCTAGGGGAAAAAAGGATAGAAGTAGGAAAATGACTACACAAGCATCACTGCAGATAAGGGTTCCACCAGTATGCCTGTCAACATTAATATTGGCCTCCTTGCTACATAAGTTATTTTCCTACAGCAATGAAGTTTGTGTTTGCAGCTGTTCATGTGTCTGGGGAGTACTTGCCTTCAAACCCGTGCAATGTTGGAAAAGAAAGCCAAAATGATGGAAAATTCTAATTCTTCATAGTGCCTCCCAGTATTAACTGCATTTAATAGAGACAATGAAAATTCAGTCCAACTGAGTAGGAAAAGATGGTGCATTTAAACGTTCCCTTGCTATCCAACCAAAATAAAAGATTATTTATATGGTCAGTAAGTCAACTGTGGTCTTAATTATTTCTGAAGGATCACTGAGGTTGGAAGTGACCTCTAGAGATCATCTAGTCTTAGCTCCCTGTTCAAAACAGGATAAATTACAGCTGGCTGCTCGGGAACACAGCCAGTCAGTATTCAAATATTTCTAGAGGTGTTGACAGACTCCATCTCCTCTTTCATCAACCTGTTCAAGTCTTTGACTACCTTCAGAATTAAAAAGGTATTTCTTAGATTAAAACAGAATTTTCTGTATTTCTATTTGTGCCTATTGCTGAACACAGCACTTTGTGTGCAATCCCACCAACCCTGAGTGGAAGAGCCACCTCCCCTGCCCTGTTGGTAACAATGCTCATACAAACCCAGCACCAAGAAGGCGGCAAGTCTGCAGCAGGGGGCTGATTCACAAGCAAGCATTCTAATATTTAGTAAGTATAGTCCTTGCAAGACAATCTGCATCGTAACATAACTGATCTCTCATCTGACTCCAATATTCCAAAAGAAAAAATATCCTTCATATTTGTGGGCTTCCTCTCAGTCACACCTTAAAAGACATTTGCTCCAGTGAATATGTGGATCCAACTTCCAAATTTTTCATTAAAAATTCTTCATCAGAATATAAAAAACCCTCAGATTAGCCTATGATTAACATGCACTCCTTTTTTTTGCCTACAATGAATGTTTATTACATAGAGTTGAAGCACGGAATAAAAAGTACCTGACATGAGAAATCAAAAAAATATTATTACTAGTCATTTGCATATCCCTATGACATTTCATAAAAACTTAGCTCCAAGAGGTACAAACAACAAAGAGATTGCACAAAATAAACTCCATACAGAAGTCATAGCTCCAGCAACCCTGATTCTAAGGAGATGAATTTTAAAAGTTAAATTCCACATATCCTGACTTAATAAATCTGCATATTATAAAATTATATTATCTACATATATATAAAAATAATATTCAACCCTGAAATTTCAAAAATATACCTGTTCTGTGGACTTGAGCTGACATATTAAATTTACAATACTGAAACTGTTTAAGGTCCACAAATTGTAAAAGCAATAACTTCCAGGTTAAAACTTTATTCTTGTTTGTTATTTATTCTGTAGTAGTGGGTGCACTGAGTCACTGTACTTCATCCCAGATGGTTCAGTGACTTGGAGCAGAAGTAGAGCAGACAGTTGCATAGAGCACAAACTGATTAATATTTAAAATTCAAAGCCTTAAGTAAAATAAAGTGCTTCAGAAATGCAATTGCAGTTTAGAAATACAGAGTCCTGCCTGCACTGGCACAGTGACAAATTTGTTCCCATCTTCATTCAGTGCTTCAGCTCAGTGAAGTCACACATTGCAATGTACTAGAGCTGAGCAGCCACAGCATCATTCCTGCACTCTCTGCCCTGGTTTGTGCCTGTCTCCACCCAGAAAACACGTGCAGAACACCACACCAGCAAAGCAAGACACCTGAGGCCACAGGATGAGTGCACTTCGCTTTTATCTTCATTGCAGCAGCAGTGCCACATTGTGTTACTGCACTTAGGAACCTGATTTCAGCAGTGCTATCTTGACAAGAGCAGAGTGAGATATGAACAGAGATGGAGACACAGTTGTGGGGGGTCATGATCAGCCACTACTGGTGCTGAAATGCTTGTCTCAACTCTATGATTGGTTAGAGAAGATATTTTTGGACTACTTCCACAACGTGGAGTTCTACCACCACAAAGAGCAAGTAAATAATGATAAATAAATAGATTTGTGCAATCTTCATTCCTATAACAGACAACTCTTCCTGTTTAGAAAATTAAGAAGCATAGACAGTTCTGGTACATCCCAAAATTATTTCTTTTTGCTTTTCATTCTGAAAGCTTCCTTATTTACATTCATTGGGAAACAATTGTACATAGCCATTTTGTGTTGTATGTCACTGGTACTCACAGGAAATCATCAAAAGATGTAGTGTATAAGGCATACACAGCTCACAGCCTGGTGGTTCACATTTAAGTTGGTTAACTCCAGCCAAACATACATGTCAATATTTATGATTTCTGATTTATAAATGTGAATGAAGCATTAACATTGCAGACACAGAGCTTTAAATACCAGGGCTTCCCAGAGATACTACAGCTGATATGTAGGAGACCACAGGTAGCTGGATGATTGAATGACCAAAGCCAAGGCTTCCATCTTATCTTGTGCTCCTTTTTGCCTCTCTCATATACTAATATAGGTAGAAATGAGAGCAAGAATACAAATTATAAGAAGAAAATTTCAAAGTTTGGTCTAGCTTTTTATCCTCTGCCAGGTAAGTAGAAGCCATGTAAGAACACTGTTCAGGGAGGATCAGTGTGTTCTGCCTCACATGACCATGTAAGTACCTAGACAATTGTAGGAAAACTTTTAATGGTGCTTCACTTTAGTCTTTAACATTAATATTGAAAACCATGGACACCAAAGAATTTAGATCAAGTATGTTTAAAGAATTAAAATGGAAACTAACATCAGTAAGAAAATTCAGGCTCTATGCTAACATTTCTCTAAAAGTTTCAAAAATATTATGAAAGTCATTTCAAAATGAGCCCTTCTCTGCCAGAACAAGCAAAACAAGCCTGAAACACCTGTGACAGATGCTTTACCAGAATCAAAAATCACATATGAATTTTAGATGGGGAATTCTGTTTCAAGTCTGAAACCCCTCACACATTTGAATGAGCTCTGAATGAAATGAAATCTTCTACATGTATCAGGCAGGGTCATGTCTTATCTCTACCAGCCACAGCTCACTCTTTGAAATTCATCAAGCTTTAATTAACTGGCATTCCATTAAATTCCTAGGATTTTCAAAGTATTCCCCAATCAGACCACATTAGGCTAACCTGGTGTGGCCAGAACATTCAGTGTTTTCCCATAATATATTCCCACATACTGCACCACTCCACTCCACATTGGTTAGGAGTGATAAACATAAAAGTAGCCAAACACAAACCCAAACTCCTGCAGTCAGTTAATTAAGCATCTCAACTAAGAATGAAATATGTATGATATTTTGACCTTTGCTGTCAAACTTTCCCTCATTTTTCCTTCATAAAAACAGCATTAGTATTTTTTTTTAAATCAATAATAGGAGAGAGAACTGTAGTGCTTCATACTTCCATTTTATATGCTCCTAACTCCAGCCAGCTTACTGCTATTTTGTGAGTGGGCAGCTGACAGTTCCCTAGCAACAGATTAATTGATTGCAGCTTTAAATCCACCTCCTTCAACTCATTGCTCCTATTCCTCACTCATGAGTGTACACACACACATCTGCCAGGTAAAAGATAGCACATCTAAAAAATCTAAAGAACAAAAGAGGAGAAAAAAATCTAAAGAACATCTAAAAAATCTGAAGAATGAAAGGAGAATGATTTCATAGCAATTTATTCCAGAAGTGTTTTAAATTTCAGAAAAAAATATACTGTAATGTCAGGATTAAAAATTAATTAAAATTTATTTCAGCATACTTTCAGTCATGTTCTTTTCATGCTATTTTTTAATACAGGGATCAAGAAATCTTTTTATTCCCTATCATAGAAATGAATATGGATTAATTCCAAATTTATATATAAAATTTTACCTGTCTGGTAATGTCAGAAGCTATAATGGAAAAATGAAACTTAGAGATAAAAGGCTGAATGTCATAAAGTAGGTCCAAGAGCTAATCTCCACTCATATAACAATAATGTCTGTCCTAATAACTTATTAAGAAAGCATGGGGAAATTTTGGTCCATTTCTTTTAGAACCAGCTATCTTTTTTATGTATTATCGAAGGGAAATATTTTCAGTATCAAAATAGGAAATAGGTGTGAAAATGGTCTCAGGTAGGTTTCCAGGCCCTGAATCCAGCGATACTGGCCCAAAACCCCTGCTGAACTCAAATTCATAAACTTTCCAGCTGCTGCAGTTTCTGACTTAAATGCTTGAAACTCCTGGCAGAAACAAGCATCAAGTTGATGTTTCAAGTAAATTGTAAGGTCTTAGAGCCTTATTAAAGAAGAGTGAGTGTAAATTGAGAGCAAGAAGGAATGAGTCCAGGACTGGTAGGGAACTAAAGAGCTCTAAGGAAAATTTTGTGGATTTTGTGGATTCTCTTACGCTGAAAGCACTAACTCTCTGCAATTTCTCTGGGAAATTGTTATTGCTTCTATTAAGAGCAAATGGAGGGAATTGCCATGTTACTGATCTCCAATAGGAGAGATCAATACATGGCATTGTCTCAACGTAGCAATTATTAACCTGAATACAGGGCTCTCTACTCCTCCTTTCTAGTAGCAGAGATGCCTCCTTTTCTCATGTTGTTATTGGAAACATGCAAACCCCCCTCTTCCACAAGAATGCCAGAGCCATCAAGGTATCCTGGTTTGGGTAAAATTATGGTCTTTTTCTTTCCATTTGAAGTGTGGCAGTGGGTCACTGTCAAAGTTANGTCTGCAGCAAAGTTCAACAATTGCCCAGGCCCTCAAGAAGAGGTATGACTTTCTGCTAAAAAGAGTTAGGTACAGCTGATCAGAAACTGGAGAAGTGAATTCTGTTTTCTTCCAGTTACTTCAATATTTAAATGAAAAACTTTTCATGTAAAATGTATAAATGGGCCTGGGAACATGGAAATCAGCTCTCTGTACTTATCCATAGCTACTAGACTCAAAGTCAGGCACAGCATACTAAATGTCTGCTTCCTTGATCAGCCAAATCACAAGAGACTATTTCTTTCTCTACCACTATATCTTTGAAAATTTAGAATTCTTAACTCTGCAAGGAGGAATCCATTTTGAAATCTTGGCTTAGGGAAGTCTAATATTGAAGTCTCTATTAGATCTGTCCTTAAAATAGTAAATTCTGAGTTGGAAGAAATATGCAGCTTCTAAATATAATTTGTAAAATACATAGCAATAGTTTTAACTAACTGCAGAACTGCTCACCTGGGACATTCATTCTGAAAGTTTAGCCAACACACATGAAAAATATTTAACTTCAGACATCTTTCCACGTGTAAAAAACATGAACATAATAACAGTTTGCAAATGCTAAGCATCTGATGATAATTCAGTAATATTTTCATTCTGACTTAAAGCAACTATGTATAAATCTCTGTCCCCTACTTGCAACATCCTATCCCTTTCTTTCCCTATTGTTATTTACTAAACTGATGATAAATTTTTATTTTTTAAATGTTATTCACTAAATGTGATGTAAAAGTGATTTGTATACTCATTCTCTTCCTTTTTTTAAGAAAGGGTATTTCCAGTGGGAAGCTGCTAGCATGATCTTGGAAGTAAACATTGGCAACATGAATCATAACGTTTTCAAACATTTATTTTAGCATCTTGGCAGAGAAGAGACTCCTACAATCACATTGTAGCAAACAAATACATACCATGGATTAGAGATGTATGAAAATAATAGATACATGGTCAAGAATGTATTTGATGTATGCTGCAAGTGTCTAATTTAAACATAAATTTAGACATTATAGGAGTAATTAGAACTATATATGTCACCTACCTTAATTTAAAAACATAGAAAACCCATATCAAGGAGAGAGAATTTCCATACTTACCTTCTATTTCACCCAGCAAGATAGAACATTTATCTTTCAAATGGTCCTTATCATAAAGGAAATTAATTTGATTCTAAGATCAATGCTGCACACAAATCAACTCCTTTTTATCTCTCTCCATTATGTAAATCGAAAATGATGACAGTTAGAGGTAGGATGTCTAGAATATTATGTCTTCTGCATCCTCTTCCCCAAGATTTGAGTCTTAAGGGAAATACTTATGTACCATATTTTGACATTTGGAAATCTGTGATGTATTTTCCAAAATGTTTCCTGGCCTTGCATGGAAATTTTGATCAGAATTTTTATTGGCAATATTTCATATATGGGAAAAGGATTTCCATGAATTTCTGTGAGTGTGCACTACCTGTGATAATTAGTTTTTTCCTAAAATTACCTCTCAGGTGCCAAGTGTATTAACTTCTGCTGCTTTGCAACTATCATATTTGTCACATACAGGAAAGAGGAATTTGTGCCTTCACTCCACCACCACCCACCCCTGCTCTCTTATGAGAATCCTTGCTCCTAGGTAAGTACCATAATCGCTGTGCTATTATGCTAGTCATGAACCATTATATATCCTGCCTCCCTAGTCCAATAAATTTTGTAAGTATTTTATGCAAAGCAGGCAGTCGCCAGCTGAAGAAGTTATGCATGACACACATAGAGATAACCTCATTGGACAAAGTTTTAGAGAATTACTCTTTACATTTTATAGCAGAAATTGTTAATTCTTACTGATTTGAAATGCTTGCATGCCAGCCATGTAACTATTTCAATAATTTTAAACCAAAAAAGAGCTCTGGGAACTTTCACTTGTGAAATTATATTTGCCTGATTATTGTCATCTTCTGTTTCCATTTTTGTTAGAACTTTAAGCCAAATAGTCCATCTGGCATTTTCTCTCACTTGTCATTTTTAAGTTATAAAAATACAGTATATTTTAAAATTCTAAATCATCAGTTTTATTTTCTCACATAAGTACTGAACATAAGAACTCAAATACTTTTACAGAATATTTTATGAGAAAAACCCCTTCAACTACATCTGAGATCTGCATCTGGACTCTGTTTCAGTATCTTATTGACTGCCTGCTGACAATAATGGTCAGATAGGAGGAGTGCACTGGGATTGAACATAAAAGGATGTTTCGCAAAATCAGCTCTTGAAATAGCCAAATAGTACAGAGGATTTAGCTTCATCTTCCGTTGGAATCAGTGTGTTTATTGTGTGTAAGAGAGAAAGAGCCTTAAGTCTTTCTTCATATGGTCTTCAGTGTGCATTCTGCCTGCTTAAAAAAAAAAAGATTGCAGAATATATTCAACAGACTGGTGAGCACCTCCGGAGCACAATCAACATGAGCTGAGAGGGTCTCACTTTACTTCATGAATAGACTTACATTACATCTTGTGAAATTACTGAGCAGCTGTTAGAGAGAAAAGAAAACATGATCAGTATTCTTTTGTAGGGACTTACTGAGGAGCAATCATCAAATACACATGGTAAATAGAAATGGAGTCTTGAATAGGTGATAAGCAATCAACCACAAACAAAAGTGAGACACTGACCTTACATTCAGCATGAGTAGTAAATTAACATATCTGTACAGTGTACTAGGAAATTGAGAGGACAATAAGGACAAAATAAATGCAAAACCAGCCATAGGCTACATAAATCAGAAATACCTAATCTGGTCTAATTATAATATATTTTAAATCCCACATCCCAAACCTTGGCTATCTAATCTTTTTACCAGCAACCAGCATAGTTAAGTTCACAGACTCAACCTATATGATTGAACAAGGCATACAACATGGTCTAGTCATGAAGCAGAGTTACCTGAAGACAGACAAGTGATTCAGAAAATGGGCTCAATTGACTTGTCTTTGTCTATTATGCAGAATTTTAACCCTCCTATTACCTACAGTGCAACCCCTCAACACCTCTTCTGCCCTGCCTATCCCTTTTGAAGAGCCTGCAACCATCTGGCAGAGCATTCCTGTCACAGGACTCATCCCACCAGCTTTCACTTGTGCCAATGATGTCAAATCTCTGGGAGTGGGCCAAAGATTCCAGCTCCTCTTGTTTGTTCCTCATGCTGTGGGCACTGTTGTAGAAACATTTCAGGTGTGGTACTTTGGAGCCAACACCTGGTGAAGCAGATTGAGGAATCCCATTAGTGCTCTTTTCCTCCAATTTTGGCACACCATCCCATTGTTCATCACTGGAGAGCCTGTTTTTGTCCCTTTCCCCCTTCCACTGTTTAGCAATACAATATAAAACTATGAGTAGTTACCCAGAATTTATGCATTGTGCCTTCCCAGCCATAGACAACTGCAAGTTTCCACAAAGAAATTTAATATAAAGGAGAAAAAACTAGTGGGCATTTCTCTAGATTTCTTTATGTTGTAGGCTGGTCCATAGATGCACTGACTGATGAGTGCTGCAGATTATGCAGATGTAAAGGATTTCTGAGAGGCTTAGGATGCTTCACACTCATGGCCCTTATGCTACATCACACATCCTTACAAATTTGTCAGTGCAGCTAGTGAGACCACTAGTGACAAATAAAAGAATCAGCAAGAAATCTCCTAATTTGCAGTTTATTAGGAAATTTTTATAAATCTATTTAGATAATTTAGAGACTTCATGCTGTACATATTAAACCAAGGTAAAAAGTGAGTAGGAGATCAAAAAAGGTAATGAAAAGGAAATTCTTCCCCAATGATGAGAGCCTGTCAAAACCTTTAGTTAGATATCAGCACAGTCTAAAGAAGACCACTCCATTTCCTTTAATGGGCCTACACCAGCCCATACAAGTGAATTTGTATCATGCTACTATTTTTCACTTGTAATAACATCTGTCTGTGTCTCTTTTGTTTGTTCATACTTTTTTTTTTTCATATTTTCTTAAGGTACAAATGCACAACAGACTTGATGCTTGTCCTCAGGATATAGGTGCCTTGTTTAATGTGTGCTAACAGGCAGCATTTGTTTGCAATTGTAGAGAGTGTAAAGAAGAGCAAAGCTACAGAATCATAGAATATTCTGAGTTGGAAGGGACCCACAAGGATAATCAGAAAATCTATGAACAAATTACAAAAATTATGCTGATGTCAAGTGTAGGAATATTGCTGGCACTTGCTTTCATTCTCAAGTCATGCTGTAATAATATGGTTTAATATCTTTAATATTAGTATCGTTTTAGTGATAATGGTCAACAGGCAGAAATAAGACAAAATTTACAGAGGCATGAAGTTTATTCCACTGGGTTAACTATATCAGCTGGAGAAACAAAACCAAATCAGCTCTTGATCATGCCAGCTCTTCTCCTAGTCTTCTTGAAACATATGACACTTCAAGCATATTGCTTCAGAGTTTCATTCACTGTTGAAGTAAGCAAGCAGCCTTTTTCTTCCAGGGTCTAGAAATAAGTCCTCGTATTTCACATAAATCTCAAAGTGACAACTGAATATCTAAATTGCTATTTTTCTTTAGTGAACCACTACACAAAATCACAAAATTAGAGAGGAAAAGAACTTCACTGATATTTCCTCTGCTTTAACTTTGTTGACCCTCAACCTGTTTGTGCTTCTCTGCTTCAATAAAGGGCAAACAGAAGTACCATTACGTGCATGTACACATGCAGTTGTGCACCTACAGATATTTTCACCATTTATTTAAAGAATCTACATTTCTCTCAGGCTAAATAATAAGCAGGATGTCTCTTGCCTTCACAATTTAAGGGATATAATGAAAGAGCTTTTAGGATAGTGAACTGGCCTGTACCAGAAAATAGGGCTCATTCTTTTAGATGAATTACCTTCCACACCTAATGAACAAAATTGTTTGAGTAGATGGAAGTCAAATTGTAAGGATAAGAGGTCTTTTTATGTGTATACCTGGGAAAGAAATACTCCCTTATGGATTTTTAATCACTCTGTGATCATACGACTATAATGCATCCCTGGAGTAGTATTCTATGGATGCATTATAGTTTAAATGTTCCATCCCAAATTCTGTGCAAATGGCTTTTTTTCCCCCTTGGTATGAAATTCCTCTTTGTCTGATTGGAAATAAACAAACAGCATAGAATTTTCAATAACCAATTTGATTTCTAAGATTTTTTATCATGTAAGCTATAATAAATTACTCCTTGTGACAGAAAGCACATCATATATTCCCCCTGAATCTGATGGAAAATGCAAATGCACCATTACTTTAGCCACATTCTCTTTGCAAATCAAACACTGCACCTCATAGTTTGTAAATTTCTTCAGAGTTACAAAAATGTCAGAGTTTTATCAAGAACTGTCTAAAATTTGTGAACTTGAAGTTATAGTAACCAAAAAATATAGATTTTGACTAAAAATGCAATTTTTATGAAATTATTTTGTTCAGAGAAAAAACACAATTTTATAAGTTAAAATATAAAAGGTCCATTCCAATATTTACATAATGAATTACTTTGATGTTGTTTAGGCAAGGTCAACAAAGTGTGCATGCTGTGTTCAATTCCATCTCAAATATGAAATACATTAAAAAGATCCAGTCTGCTATTGTGAATGCTGTCCTTGGTTTGACCTGACGTTCCCTCTAAAACATCAGCATCACTATGAATAATACCATTTTGTCCTTTGATCATATAAATGCATACCAATGGAAATTTCTTTCTAAGAGTTTTGGAAGATTGTAGCCATCTGAACTTCCATCTCCCCTGTTTGAAAAGGAGCAGTTTGTTTGTTTTTTGGCCTCTTTTCCTAAACTGCATGTTGCTGAAATATTCTCAGTTGGTGCAAGAATGAAAGACCATTCTGTGAGCTTCAGCAATTAAGTCTTTGTTGTTGTATCTGAGATAGAAATTCCAGAAGAATTATTATTGGAAACATAAAAAGCAATGAAGTAAACATATGAAACAAAGTTTCTGGAATACATATTCTTTAAATTAGTTTCAAAACTAAATTATAGCCTTTAATTTATAATTTTCTTCACTCGTAATTTTTTCCTCAAGTGTATTTGCTTGGCAAACTGTCAGGTAATTTACATGTATCCAATGTATCTGAGAAGGAATATTTTAATGATGTTTGTATCTGGAGGAGCAGACAGTTATTGCTGTGAACCAATATTTCTGTTTCACTATTAAGAGCTAAAACTTGGGGCAGTTTTACCCCAAGAAAACATGGTGATATAAACAAGTATGAAACTGAGACGTCCAAAATGTGTAAATCAAACAAGTTCAAAGTATCTTCAGAAAGTTAAAAAAAAAAAAGAAAATAAATCAATCACAACGAAAGATTAGCAAACAATTGTGTTTGCTATTTTAGTCCTATTAATAGTACTTCCATTAAGAAAGGAATTTGAGTTTGGATTGCAGGGTATTTTTTCATCTCCCTTTCCTAAGGGAAAATATTCATTTTTTGAAAAAAGAATTCATTTTAAAATTTCACACTTTAATTTTTTTTTTATTAAAAACTGCATGTAAAACAAAAATATGTTCTGTTACAATTTCCAACTAAAACTCAGAACCTTTCAAGAAACCTAGAAAATTTCCGATAAAAATTTCTGTGACAAAATTTAATCACAAATCTATTGTTCTGGCAACAAGTTTTCCCAATGGATATAAGTTATAATTTAGCTATTTTTACCTCTATGAAAGATTTTTTGAGTTCAATGTGGGCAATAACAAAAATGGCATCTGTTTATGAATCCTGCACAAAAACCTTATTGTACTTGACACTACAAATTGTGAATATAAACACACTGCAATGAACGGTTTGATTGAAGTCTTTTATTTTTCAAAGTGTGACTATTGGAAAGCAGTAGTAGTTTTTTAACCACCAGCATGAAAATTTCATGTTACCTGTTAATTGTATAGAATTCTGAAGATCTATAATCCTTCCTATTGCTACTTTTTAAAAGGTAATTCTGTTACATTTGTATCTTGCTTTTCCCTGGATTGTCAGTTTTAAGATGTGGATTACTCAATGCTTGTTACGAGTATCTCTTCTCTTGGTTGCTTTAAAGGGGGAGCCACTTCTCTTCCATCATTGTTTAGAATATTTTCTCATCCCCCAGCACAGTCTCTGGATGGATCTTTAGATATGTCAATTCAGGGCAGTGACAGACGTTTCCACAACTGTGTAATGAGAGTAGATACAAGGCTTGCCTACATATGAAAGTGAAAAGATTAAGCTACTTTGAAGTAAGGCAACTTATTCTTCATGGGTGCCTCCAGACTTCAGTGCAGTTTAGTTTTTATGTATTGACTTCACACCTTGACAGTCTCCATGCAGTCCTAATCTGAAGCAAGAATAACTATAAAATGTTAATCTCTTATTCTGAGAAGAGTGGCACTTTATGAAGCCCTTTTCCCAAGAGATTTGTCTCAGGGGTGCTCCTGTGAGAATTTTTTGATATCAGATTAATTTACCCATTGCATTCATATCCTCACAAGAACATTACAAAGCACTTTTTCTATTTAGACACTTATTCTCCCAAAACATATAGAAAATCACTATCTTTTTAGATACTTGATGTATTTTTCTGAAACTAAAACTAAAGGTAACAGGTAGTCACAAGCCTATACGTATGTAGAGAAACACAACCTGCTAGATTACTCTCTTAGCAAAGCAGACTGATAACATCTCAGAACTGTATAATGGAGTAACACAAGACTCCTTTCTTTTACCTGCTGGATTTATTGTATAACCAGACTTTTAATTAATTTACATCTCTGTAAAATTGACAAAATATTTCCTTCATCCAGATCTTGGTATGTCCCAAATATTTAGTAATTAAAGTTTTCAGAGCATGAATTATTTTTCACAACAAAAAATCATAGTTTGGATCCCCACAATTTCAACAACAGCAAGGTAAATATTTAATATATATAAGAAAACTTTGCATAGTATAATCCCCTAAAATATAAAACCCTAAATCTTCTACTGTAGGAGTATTTAACTAAAAAATAAATACAAACAAAACCAAACAAAAACAAATGAACAAAACCCCAAACAAACAAACAAACAAAGAAAATAACACATAGTGTGGGAATAATGCATGCACAGAACTGGATCTGGAACAATTATTTTTATCTAGAGCTTCATAAATGACTGACGTGAGGGGAAGCATTTAATTCTTTGCCTGCCCAGCCCCCAAATGAGAAGAAATAGTAGAGATGGCATGGATTTTAGCTGAAATTAGCTATGCATCTGCTTCTATGCAGAGTAAAACTCTATCACTTCTGGAAATGATCAGAAATAGGATGCAGAAGAAAGATATTTGCTATTTTTGTGCTGTGTAGATTGGGTTTTTAGGCTGCTTGGAGAAAGTTTTGTATCAGAGCATATGCAGGCAAGATCTAAGAACAGAACTTAATCAGCAGGAAGAGGAAAAATTGTTAGAAATGTAGGCTTTAAGGATCACTTGAAAATGAAAAGGTGAGTTTATTATTATGTTCCAAATCCTGATCATTTTCATGTATGGGGACAGTAATCATTATCAATGTTAGAAGCTATATCCCTTGTGGATTAAATAAGGAGGTAACCAGTTATATCAGTCTGAGATCCTTACTTTTCATAGAATGGTTGGAATTGGGTAAATTGGGAATGAGAAGGGGCAATAATGTTCTTGTAGAACCTATTTACACTTACAGGAGAAAGGTAGTGTCCTAGAGAGCAAGCATTTCCCAGTAATGGAGACTGTATGTTTTATGTGTTGATTCACAAATGTGGACTAGGTTGCAGCCAGGTTACAAAGTTTTGATTCAGCAGTAATTGAAGATCTGAAGCTAAAACACCGATAGAAGCAAAATTTCTATTGGCTGTTTCCAGGCTGGGTAATATAGCATTTTGAAAGGATTGAAGTGTTTCCCTTTTTCCACAAGTTCTCAATAGAGGACAAAAATGCATTATATATGCTGACAACAGTAAAGGCTGTATCTAAATGGCAAGATATTTTAACTCTGCCCTGCTCTCTGTATTGCTGTTACCCCCAGCTTAAAACCAGAGATTTGTTAGTATAGAGTAATCTCATTTCACCCCACTTCTGAGCAAATTCTTTCAAAGCAGCTTCATAATAACACTAATGAAAGTCTTTTAAATACAAACCATCAAAATGTGGGCTTTGCTGGAATTATGAGAATTTGAAATTACCTGAAACTGTATATATTAGTTGTTTTGTTTTCCAGACAGCAAAAATTTAGCTGTGCCCAAAAAGCTACTGTCTAAAAGTCACTAATCTGTACATTATCCCTACGGTTAAATAAAAATAATTTTGAGAAAAACAGCCCGAATTTTCAATTATACCCTTTCTATTGATATATTACTCTAGTTAAAAATATATGGTTAATGGTGGAAATTTAATGTTCCATTACTTATACAATGATAGACCCTGCTTTTGTTGCCCTTTGTGGACTTTGATCATTAAAGTAATGATCACAATAATTTTTTGCCCAGAAGGGAAATATTTTTCTCAATTCGGTGCTGCAAATGCAACTTTTAAAGTTTCTGTGAGTACAGCCTGCATATTTGATAAAGTTAGCCATAGAGGGCATGCTCTTAGCTCTATGGTTTTCCCTGTGTCAAGTGTTATTGGCATAATGTCTATCAATTTTTTTTTAAATTCCTGAAGAATTAAATAACAACAGTACATGAGACCACCTTGAACTCCTTGCCCTCTCCTCCACATTATCTCATGATACTCCACGTCAATCAAGTTCAGAGCTGGGTTAGTGGTGCCATATATTACTAACTCCAAAAGAGGAGTCCAAGGCAAACTGCTGTTTTGATTCTCTCAGCAGGGAGCGACACTTTTAATAGGCATGTGCATCTGCTGCACACGGAATGCAAATCTCCCTGGCTGGTTGCACCCGCGCCCATCTGTCGGGATGGCGCGCTGCCTGCCAGCAGGTCAGTCACATCACTGCCACACGGCACAAATGCCAGCAGAGGGACAACATATTTGGCCAGCCTGCTTGTCAGCAAAAGCGAACAGAGCTTCTGCAGGGCATCATTACAAATGCTAGCAGGGCCACTTTGATAACAACTGTTCAAACTTGCTGTCTGCTATATACTTTCATATTGTAGCACCTAGCACTTAGATATTTCCACAAGTGTCTTTCACACACGTAGCAGTCAGTCCCTTGGCCTAATTGAAGTATACTATGAAACATTTGCACTGTCCTTTTAGCACACAACACTTGAAAAACAGTAAATACTTTTTATGGTAATTCCACACCATCAACCTGTACCTAGTGGTGTGGGTATTAAGTTGAACTTTCCACTCTGCAGCTCATTTTCTGCCTTCTGACTCTAAAGAGTTCTTTATATTGACATTTACCAAATTACAGTTTCCCTTTCTGAACAGCAGAAACAGCTATTTTACTTTCTTTCCCAAAATAGCAACATTCCTCTTTGATCTCTTATAATTGAGAAATGCTGACTTTTTTCCTGAGCGTAAACACAGATGATCCTTTTTTATGTACTCCCTTTGAATCAATAGTTAGATGAATAAAAAGACCCTTTGCTAACAAATTTGAAGATTCTGTTATGGCATCACTTTCAAATAAAGTAGAAGCAACATCAAATTTCTCACTTTCAGAAAATTATTTATGGAATAGAATTATTTTATTTATAATTTATTTTTACTTTTTTTATTTTTTAAGTTCTTTCTGATACTTCCTCAAAAAACTCTAGAGTGTGTGTGCAAGCATACAGCTCCTACTAAGGGTGAGTTATATATTAGTAAAAGTTGAAAATGGTAAAAGTAAATGATTTACATAGATAGGGATCTTTTTATTGAGTTTTGGTATAATATGCATAAGGTCAAAATCATCACTTAAACTTGAAAAATATATTACTTAAAACAAACTCACAGAATTTCTCAGAACCATTATGTCATAATTCATCATAATAAGGAAATATATCCAGAACTAATACTTCAGTGCCCACTGGACTAAGATAAAAGTTAGGTAATGTAATATTTTTTATCATTATTATGTGCATTCTTATATTACTTCTCTATCAATGAGGTTTGATTTATGGACCCTCATTTCTTTTTAAAAAAATAATTAAAGGACAACCTGAATTCAGCATCAGAAAGCATGTATCTGCATTATTAGAGTCCTAAATGTACAAATAAGTAATCCCATCAGATTACATACAGAGCAGACGGACGTAGACGAACAGATCAAATAGGGCAAATGCTGCTTGAATTTCAAGGAAAACAGAAGGATAAAAAGTAGCCTTTATAGAGCTCTGTGATATCAGAAGCTGAGGGGTGGAGCACAAGGTTTCTTCCTCACCCATGTGATTGATGAGTGGCTCACACTGCTGTGTCATGTATTGGTGTGGTGGGTGAAGCATCTCCATGGAGGTTAGTCCAAGGAAGGTGTCTTCTGTGTCAAGGGAGCAGGATTTCTACTCCTCTAAGGCTCTACCTGGAGTACTGTGTCCAGCTCTGGAGCTCCCAGTGCAAGAAAAACATGGACCTGCTAGAACAGTTCCAGAGAAGGACCACNACTCTTTCTTGACTGATAACCTGAGAAAGTTCTTTGTCAGCATTTCGTTGTAGGTCTTCTCTGGTCCCTACCCTCCTGAGTTAAAAAAAAAAAAAAAAAAAGCTGAACCTAAGAGACCCATTACATCCTGTCTCTGCCTGGGGAACAGAAGGGTCCAGGCAGACCAGTATATAAAGGCAATCTACAGGGAAGATGGAGAGAGACTCTTTACCAAGGTTTGTAGTGACAGAACAAGGGGCAATGTTTTTAAACTGAAAACAGGTAGATTTATGTTAGGTACAAGACAGAATTTTTTACAGTGGGGGTGCTGAGACACTGGGACAAATTGCCCAGAGAATTTTCTCAACTATTTAGCTTTGTAAACCCACACATTTGTACTGTTTGCATCCGCAGCGTTATCTGTTTCTGCTGAATATGAGCAGTCATTTGCAAACGTATTGATACGAAACAAGAATAGTATGAGTATTGTGGTAAATGCTCAGAAAATAACTTAATAGCTAAGATCCCCATCTTGATAATGAAATGTTTGGATATACAATAAAAAGTGAAGTGCAATAGTATGTGAACAAACTACATAAAGCAAATTTGGAATCATATTTAGATTACAATATACAAAACTTCAATAAGCTGAGGGGTCCTCACTGAGATTTTTTTGATAGAAGTTATTTCTTGATAGAATATTTGTTTAGGTTTGAGTTTGGTTTTTTGCAATGATTGCTCTCTTTCTGTTTAAAAATCAATAGAATTCAAAGCATGTAAACCAGTTTCTCAAGAAAGACATTGAAAGTTGAATCACAGTCCAGAACAGTGTTATGTTAGCAGTGCTAATATACTGTATTTTAGATATCTAATCAAACCTAGCTGTCGGGTCAAGATCTGTAATCCAGATTCCCAAAAATGAATAAATTACATTGTGGTACATAGCACATCATACAAAAGACAAACATAGTTGTGGAGTGATGACTCCAACAGGGAAGTGGTAGTACAGTGGAACAGACAAAATTACCATGAAACCACAGTAACTTTTCAAGTACAATATCATTTTTATCAGGAAAGTTTTCTTGATTTCAGACAGCACAATATGACAGAAAACTGGAAATTTTGTATAGAAACTGTATTTGAAAATCAGAATAAGATATTTTTAGACAATTTTCTCATGGGCATACCCTTGTTATTCTCATTTCTCTACTGCTCACATAGATTTTTTTTATAACAATGAATTTTTTTATTAATATGGCCTATTTGTGAACACATTTACTTCTACCAGTAGATATATAAGAAGCAATTAGAAGCAATTGCAGTAAATTTCAATATGGCATTCTCAGATGCCTGTGATGAGTTAAATACAAGTTTAATCTAAAACACATGCTTAGCAGGATTGTATATTCTTACATTCTAGTGTAAGAAGCATTAGCATTTGATTTTAACAATGAGTTAGCATTGCTATTTCATTAACGACAAATAGGTTTATAAGATGTCCCATGAAGACACGCTGAAGTTTTCCACACCAAATTAAGGAAGATAAAATACAAAGGTTCCCTATAATTAAAAATAGTGGTTATCAGTCTTACTGGTTAGCACTAGTTATCCTATTAAGAAAGCACTCATGATCTGAGCTAGTCTTGGGTTTTTATTTCTTGTGTAATATTCTATTTCTGGACTGTGCGTGACAACTGGTTGAAATTATCAGCACAACCTATATTTTAAATTTTTTCTCCAGATATCATGAATTTTAAAGATTAATTAATAGAATAACTCACTGGATAAGACAATTTTTGGGATGTCTCATAGTAAGAAGGATGAAAAGATTCTTCAACTGCACCAAGGATTTTAGGCAATTACTTTTTAATGGACATATTCTATACAAAATAAATTGACTAAATTTTTTTAAAGTGAAACCCAGCCATATTGTAACACCTCCTTCTTACTGACTTTATTTATCCAATTCTAATATATATATTCAAATATTGTTATAGAATAAAAGGACAATGGGTACAATGCTAAATTATTATTTTTCTTCTGCTCTTCTTGGCTTGATGGTTGGAAGTGACACTGTTGCTTTGACATAATTTTGCTCTGGCTTTTGTTTCTTACAGAAACGTCCATTCATTGACTTTCAATGAAACTTTAATTTGCTACAATAATGTACTAAAATTGCTGTGATACTCCTATGTTTCTTATTGATTCCTTGTCCATATTTAAATACATATAGTTTTTCCTGTTCCACAGCTACAATGTGAGATTTTGGTTCTTTGAGGAAACTGTTCTTTCTGGGTAAGAAATACATAGTATAAAGAGACAAACCATCCCTAGTTTACTGTTTTTCATACAGGTGAAACTTCTGAGTAAAACAACCACTTGGAAAGTTGTAATGCCTTATCTATGATAATTTATAGGTGAGGATCTTGTTATATTCTATAGTGGTCCCATATTTTATGTGTGAATACTGACAGCCTTATGCTAAAATATATATGGAGGTAGAATAAAAATTATGTGGGCTTAGGCTACCTTATAACAATATATTATCTCTTCTTTATGGTCTCTTCTTTATGGTAAAAAAACCTAATCTATACTTGCACAAAATCTTGGCTCTGTGGTCTATGACCCTTACCAAAAAAATTTCTCTCACCTTTTAGTGGAATTAAATTACAAAGGTGATTTTGAAAACACGTGTTACTATGTTACCTTCACTGTAAAAAGCAAAGTCAAGAATAAAAGTTTTAGTAAAGTTGACTTAGTCCATTTTAATTCTCTACAGCTGGCATGATTTGATTTTGTCTTGACTTTCAAGTTCTTTTTCAAGTACTGCCTTATAGGCATCTACTTATGATATCCAAGTGTACTCACTAAATTTTGTGCATGTAACTTATAATAAATAAAAGTGGTGTGATTTAGTCAAATTCAGAATTAAAAACTAATGGAATCTTGTCTAATTGTGTTGGAAGAGAGTTCTTACTTGAGCAACCTAGATAACATAAGTGCCACACTGATCTGTGGCCATGTCTGCCTGGCTGTGCACGTTCACTACTCACAATCAGGGAGATTCCATTTCCTTCACAAGAGACCATTCCAGCCAGAGTTACCACTCTCACCTCCATTCCAGACAACTTTCTTCTACTTGCTGTATAAGAGGTATTTCTCTTAGTAGCACAGCAGCCCACACTGATTTCATTGAGTCATGCTCGCTTAGATCTACACGAAATTACCTCTGAACACGCTTTTTGTAACATAGACTGAAAATACAGACTGAACTCAGAGAAGCATGAGCCAGCACTTTCAGTGAAATTACAAATTTAAACCAATTTCCTTGTGAAGAAAACAGTAGTGATACAGGGAGGCTTTTCAAGTGTGTCACAGTGAGGGTAGCTGCAGCAAACTTTTGGGTCCCCTTATTTGGGGGCAGAGGGTGATAAGAAGATAATTAGGAGCAGGAACAACAGTTGGCACTAGAAAAAGAACACTTCAGTAATGGATGAAAGAAAATAGGGATGGTGCCCTAAAACCGTGCACAGCACCTAGGACAGCTCTGTGGGAGTAACCAACCGAAGACCCAGAGCTGGGTATATATAGGGTATATATAGGGTATATATAGGGTAGGTCTGAGGGTAAGGGTCCAATCAGACTCGAACTGTGAACATAATTTGTACAGCATAAATGACCAATCATAAAAACACAACCTTATACGGAACAACTTCATTAACATGCAAACTCCCATGAACCTTTACTACTCGCCACAGCTAAAAAAGGGGTTTCCCATGGCCTGAGGTTGAGAGTTGCTTCAACTTGGCCAAATCCCACACAAGTGGGAACAGGGAAAACAAAGTCAGCTGCAGAAGGAAACACCAGATTGAAAATGGGCAGCAAAAATTGCCGATGGATATCAGAAATTACAGGTGACAAGGGTTTTTTCAGCCTGGATTAGAACTTCAGTCTAACCTCAGCACTGTGACATCATCACTACTATGCAAATATTAGCTCAGGAAAGACAAATAAAATACTATTGTTAGGTAATGGAAGAAACTGATTTATGATGAGAATAAAATGAGAAAAGAATAAAATAAGATGAGATGAGAATAAAATTCTTATAATTTTCCTAAGTGATCACCTACATACTGTAGGTGGATACAGGCACAGAGGAAGGAAAGGAATAATTTCAAGTAGCACAACAGACCATAACTACCTAAAGAAGTAATAGCTTACATTGAGAAAAGGATAATTTTAGATGTATATTAGAAAATACTTTCTGATCCATTAGACTCTAATATAATCTTCTGAGGAAAGTGCTGAAATCCTGGTTATTTAAGAAATTTAGCAATTAGACTGAAAGGAGTAACAGGCATATGCTTAGAAGAACAGTACAGAACCTGCAAGAAATTGAAAAAAGTTCTATCAGGTCATCTAATTCACCTTAATTTCTATGAAAATTAATGTTTGCTCTTTTCCCTTGGTTTAAATTTTGCTCATTCAGTCATGAAACCTTTTAAATCTCTGGACTCTAAAAATGTCTTTCATTCAGGCAGCAGTGCCTCAAAGCTATTCACGCTAATTAGCCAAGGTCATTTAAATACATTTTTCATGAAGCACCTTAAACTCAGTGTGCCGTTTTATATATTTATCAAATTGCTAATCAATATGCTATACCACAGTTACCACTGGGCCTCGAGTTACACACAGAATGCTGCACGAATTTAAATTGTGCAAGCTGCTGTCTGCATAAATGAAATTAAAGTGTATGCATTGATCATTATTCACAATAGAAAAGAAGTGGCCTAAATACATTCATATCAGAAATCTGTATTTTAAGTAAATCTTAACTGTATTGTTGGCTTCTTCATATATATATATATTTTTTTTTTTTTTTTTAACAAGGCTTGTATTAAACCAGCTTTGATTTCACTTTCTTTCTCCAGCATATTACCTCCACGGTATTGGTAAAGTAATTTATTCCATCCTCTGTGGAGACCCTGGATCTCATTTGCCAGCATATTTATCTTTCCTGCCACTGCACTGTCATTCATCTGCAATCTCCACAGAATACCAGACCTGTGCAGAATTTCAATTAGGATTGATTCAACTAAATCCAGGCCACAGAACTGAGGCTGACAGGGTGACCCCCTGAGAATTTAATATGTTGAATCCTAAAAAAAAACCCAGTAAAACTGCAAAACAGAAAACAGCTCAAGTTTAACACCCTAATTCATTGACTCTTGTATACACTCAGTTTAATCTGTCTCACAATAGGTTTTTTTAGACTCTTTGTATTGTTTACAGTAGTTTTGACTACCACAGGAAAAACATTAGCATAAAAATCTCTACTCTTCCTGTGAAGTCTAATCAACTTAAACTCAGACAGCTTGTAATGAACAGACAAATTATTTCCACAGAGGCTGAGCTACCTTAAGCTTTTTATTCTGTATATATATATTCAAAAATCAGGTATACAGATATATAGGTAAAATAGCTTTTATTGACTTCAAAGACGTCCAGTGCTTTTCAGTGTAACCATTGACAGACTTCATCTGCTTGTCAGTTAAATGTCCAGAAGAATTTCTTAAATAATATGTCATTACTAGGACAGTCCTGTAGGTTTCAAGGCAATTAAACTCTAGAAGAACAGGAATCTGAGACATCTTTCTTCTTGTAGTATGTAAGTATCCACCATTCGAGTTATAACTTTATGTTAGTTGTACACAACTTGAGACTTATGTTGATTGTACACCAGGATCAGGTGTAAGTACATACTCAGTTTTGCACAAAATATTTACAATAGAATAGAGAAATTATACTATTCCACATTTAATTAGATTTTATGTTGTTACTAAAGAATTATATTGAGTACACTATCCCTAAAGATAAAATTTAACCACTGAAAAACATAAATTTCTGCCTCACTTAATGTGAATGGTAAGAAAAGAACTCACATATTAAACACTTACCAAACATTAAATCAAACAAAAGAATAGAAATGGAGTTTGGAAATATTGACACACACACATATCAATGTTAAATAGAACATGAGTCATCTAGAACTCAGTGAAATGATTAAAACATGCATTGATTTGTTTGTGCATAGAGATACAATATCAATGAGCCTAGCATATGCAAAGAAATTAAGAAATTCATTTATATTTGAGGGGGATGTCATATTATTTTAACTTGGCTAAGGTAGAAAATATTTCATCTATGAGAAATACTTTTGAATCCTTTATCTGTCACAGTCAGAAATTTCTCAGTGTATTAGGATTATTCTGAAGAAGAGGCACAATGTCCAGAGAGAATCCCCTATAAGGTACATTTCTTTCTGAAAACTGGTCACAAGATCTATGTGTAACTGCAGTAAAGAGGAAATATGTTAATATGTACTTTATTGCATTAATATAATAAATCTGTGCCTTTAAGGCCTGTAAGCATAGTGGAAAGTAGTGGAGGTACAAAAAATCCTGCTACCAGTATATTCTTCAATAATTAGACCTTTCCAAGGCTGTTCTGAGGTACCAGATTATGACTGTAACCAGTTGGAATTTTGCTCCAGTACTACATATATATAGAAATGCTACCAAAAAAACCCCATAAATACAAAACATAAATATTTTTCATTATCCCTTCTTTGGGGAGTGGGTGAAGAAACACAGATGTGTTGCTACACTACTTACAGTTGTCATGTGGATACAAGGGAAAATTTTAAAGTATGAGGCATAATAATGAAATTCAAATTAAATTGAAGAGAATACAGGGGAATTTTGGCAATTTCTTTCATTTTTCTAGATTTGACCCCCTTCTTCACTGATCATAAACCATATTTGTCATACACTGGGCATTTATCTGACTAATAGTCTTTTATTCCTGAGTTCATAACTTCAAACTACAATCCAGTTGTCCTATTGAGAGGTTTGTTTCAGTACTTGGAAGGATTTCTATGTGTTAAAAAGAATAATAAGCAAAAATACTAAAAGGAACTACTGCTGGTGGAAATTTCAGCAGCTCATTTACTACATCATGTTTCTTGCCTTGTGACATAACACCAGATATGAGAAGATCAAGCCTTTATTTTCCCACCTGTGATCAACTTATAGTTAAGCTGACTCAGGCCCCATTACTGAGTCACCCTAGGTAGTGTCTCATAAATTGTCTAATCATTTGACTTACCTACATTTCATTTCACCCATTCTTCTTCTATTATACTTCCTACAACCTTCAAAAGTTTTAGGAATCAATCATCATGGATTTTTTTACAAATACTGTAGAAAAAGGACTCCATACATCTATATTCACTATGCTGCCCACTATTTTCTTTTCTTTTTGATGAGTAAGGCATTTTGGTTTTTTTATTTATTTTTACAGTCTTTCTTATCACGTTTTATTGCTTGAAACTGTTTCTTGTGACTTACCTGGCCTGAATGGTCTATTATCTATCATCTTACATTCAGATCTTTTCCATTCTTATGTAATTTCTGTTTGATTTCCAAGTCCCTAAAGTGATCTGGTAAAGTAACATAGATCTTTATTTTCTATCTATATTTCTCACCAGGAAATTTCACTGTTATGCTTTTAAAAGGGTTCTTTAGTACTTTGACTGACACTTCAGCACTGTGACTGACACTTCAACTATACTATTTTACCCCTAGATCATATTCCCAAGAGATCTTTTTTTCATTTCCAGTGATTTTATTGAGATTTATTTTGGGGTTTGTTGTCACTTTAATGACGTCACTATATTTTAAACACTCAGAAACTGCACTCCTACCTTTACAAATCAAAGTAAATAACCTAAATTTACTTTGATAAGTAAATCAAAGAGAGAAAAAGTGACCTTTTAACTTTCATCTATCTAGACATACCTAATTCTGATGTCTCATTATATTTCTATTACTCTTGTCATTTCAATCAGTTTCTGATCATATATTTTATTCACAATAAATGTCACTTATATAAGTAATTTTTAGAAGTTTTTTGCAGTTACTGTTTGTTCAGAATGGAATTTTCAAAGATATATCAACACTGTTTACTTTTCCAATTGAAGCTCACATTATTGCTGAATGCTTTTTTCTTACATTAAATATAATCTTTTCAATATACAGGAAATCCTTCTCTTATTAATGTCCCTAGCGATTTTATATTGGCCTCAGTGGCCCTGGATTGGATATCAGCCATAGGGAAGTTGTGAACAGATAAGGATGAAGTAAGGATAATGAGGCTGTAAAGTTTCTAAGTATTTTGTCTGCTAGCAACTCTGCTCAATCCTCACTGCTCTGCTCTTTCTTTAACTTTTAAATAGGTAGAATATTGACTTCACCAAATGTGCTAGAACACTTTCAGAATACATTGCATAATACAGTGTTTTCCTGAACTCTGTACAGCACAAACACATCTCCTATTTGAAGCCAGGTTGAGAGATATACATGACATAATTTTTCTCATGACTTTTTTGTAACTGTATAGCTGAATTTCATTCTAGAGCTTTCCCCATCTACAAAAACAACAGGAAAAAAAATAGGCACATTATTCTAGGCTCTTCCCACAGCAAGAGTAGTAGAGGGAAGAGAGAATAGCCTGAAATACTGCAGTGATGGACAATTCAGGACATTGGACATCTGTTGATTGCATCTAAGACCATTATTTCTGCCATTTACTGAATGAATTGTTGGAGATTGTTTTCCTTTGGAGATGTTTTCAAAAAAGAACTATGCAACTACAGCAATGGCTGTATGTGACATGGCCCCACCTGCTATTTGTTCCCTATCCAATACTTAAAGCATCAGAGTTTCATCATTCTACAGTTTAGTAAGGCTTTCTTCCTCACAGGCTGTGCTCCAAAGTACAGACTATTTATTTCATCTGAGCTCTGGAAACAAGTTTTGCATATTATCATTTAGCAATGCTTTGTCAATGCAGCTGGCAATGTGAAAGCTCAAAAATGTCCAAGATGTCAATTAGACAACAAGATTATCGAGACATATCAGTTATCAGGGCTCCACTGCATTTGTCAATGTACTCACACATGGAGAAAGTATGTCCTCCAAAATCAAATCCTTATAATCTTAATAGACAGGAGGAGATGCTGCCTGAATTATAAAACTATAAATAGTCAAATTTCCTCAACAAATCTACATTAATTGCATGGTAATTCATATATCTACATATCCATAAAACACCCAGATTAAGATGCATATATTTAAACACTGCATGCTTTAGTAACATATTATTTTTTCTTAATTGGAGACTACCTGATAGTAAATATTGTGAGTTTATATAGCAAAATATTAAGGAAAAACTAATTTAGTTCCATAGTCAGCTTTCTGTTCCAACCATGCCTAACTTGACAGTTAAACTAAAGTGTACCTCTAATGAAAACCAGCTATTGCTGCAGCTAAAGGAACAAAGAAGAATATGGATGTTTTAAGACTAAAACCTCTGGGAAAAAGTCATATATACTTACTAAATTTTTCCTTAGTCACATTACTGTAAATTAAGCTCCGATGTGAATTTACAGCACACTGATGACGCTACAGTGATTTCCCATGGGGACATTAGAAATGCACATTAACAGTATAATAAAAACAAATTGAATTGAATCCTTTCTCTGCTAAAATAAAATTTAGTAGAAGTTGTCTTAGCTAAGGGAAAAATCACAGAAAAAAGGGGAAAAATGTCTCAATTAATCTATTTACATATAATTATTTGAGTTTCTAAAATGTCAATTGAATACGTGTTCATTAATAATGCATTTGATAACTAACTGGGAAAAAATTAACTCATATATTATTCACAAATATTATTCAAATATGTCTAAAACTTATCCTGCACAAAAGATATGACTTTAAATCACTAGTGTGATCTGCAGTACCATGTTCATAGTTCTATGAATCCTTACTGCTGCTGTTCCATTAGCTTTTTAGGAGCTGACACTGGAGAGTCAGATGGGTTCTGATTAGTGAGGCTCCATTATCATATTAAATTCTGTTTAAAAAATCCCAGGGTTTGGCCCTCTATCTTTTAATGTTTTACACTCAGGAAGGTGTTATGTTTAATATATTTTAACAGTTCAATATATTTCCCATCTGGTCACTCAAAGAATTAATTTTTTTGCATAGCAACAATACCAAAACAGAAGAAATTCATTCAATAACTAATAACAGTGCTGATTTATAGTTAAAAAAACCCTTGATATCAAATTCTTTACACTTTTGATAGAGCACACTCAAATAATAGAAATTTTGGACAAATATTTTCATGCTTGTTATTCCCACCTCATTGAAAGTGAGTGTAATTCACACTTTTAAACAAGCTGGTATCTCTTTAATCATTATCTCCCAGCAAAAGTAGCTAGAACTTATGCTGTGTCAAGTATACCCCTCCTAAGCATAGATTTTAATGGCTTATGCTGGCTCTAGCTAATAAATATCTCTGTTATAGACATGTACACACAGACAGATTTCTGCTCTGAGGACTGCAGAGATTATTCTTCACATTATTCAGACTTCAGAATCACAGAAAACCTTTGAGATTGCAGTGCAAAGTGAAATTATCCATAAATTGTCCCATACACACACACACTCAGATAAATACGCAGTCTTTCACTGTCTTAAGTGAAACTTAAACATTCAAAATAGCTGAAGTCGGCTTCTCTTCTAGCTAAAAATTATACATATTGCAAACATGTCAAACATGAATCAAATGCATCATTTATATACATGTATATGTCCTCCAGAGAGTGGTAAACCCTCTGCATATAGAGAGACAAGGCCTCCATTCAAAAGGGTTTGCTAACCTTGGTCCTAGAAAGAGCTATATGCATTCCAGTCTTTCCAAGAAGAAATAATGCTATTATGCTCCCTGGGATTACACACATTCACCCACTTCTTTCTAGGCAGCACATTTTAGAAGCTAGGTAAATCCTATGCAGATGGCAGACATAACCAATGTGTGAATGAGCTAATACTAATGTTCAGCACAGATCTGACCTGCCTCTTCTGGACCCTTTGGAAGTTGGTGCCAGTGAACTAAATCCCTCTCCTTCTGAATGCCCATGTGGTGAATAATGTTTTAATTTTTTGTCTCATTCTCATTTCACAAAACTGTCATGGTAAAGTGAAAAGGAAGAAAAATAACAAGAAAATGAGGAAGCTGATGAAAATTAATTTTTGAATGCTTGCTTGATCAGAGAGAAGAAAATATATAACCAGCATAATTAATAGTCTTATCTTTAAAAACTTTTAATTAAGTTGTGTATGTTCTTCTTGAATATAGGTAATAAATATTAATGAGGTGCACAATATGCAATAATACTATATATGGTTTAAACATTACAAATTTCTCAGGATATACTTATTCCCATCATGTCTGAATTTGTCCCCAGAAATGTAAGAAGGTTTTGATGTTCCAAATATTTGTAGAAGGAAATACCTAATGAATGATTTTGAGAATCCAAAGATGACAAAAAACATATTGTAGAAGGCTCAAACTTTGATAGGAGATGTTGGGAGTTTTTTGCTTTGACTGATTGGATGGCTTCCACATGGATGAAACACATGCTAAATTCTTTACAGATAATTACATCTCTGTGTTGTTGCTAAAATATTAAGACACCATTGTCCCACAGGAGAAACTGTGACAGACATTGGCACATCAGCTAATGAATAGCTGTGGGGTAATGGAAAAAAAGAGCTACCACAAGACCTTAGTATCAGGAAACAGAATGTCTGTAAGTAATCTACACTCAAAGAAAAATGACACTTTCCTTTTCCCCCTTCCTCCTACTAATTACATATAGAGCAAATGTCCAACATTTGGTAGAACTCGCTTGAAGGTGATTTTTTCTGGAAATAGTCTCAAGGCCCTCTCCCCTCCCTTTTCATTACAGCAAACTATGACCTAGAAATAATTGCCTTAAACCAAAGACATTTTCAAATACTCACAATAGACTGGGCAGTTGTTTTGGAGAAAAGATATATCACTATGGGCATATGGATACAGTTCTCATACAGTTTTTGGAGTCATGGAGGTTGTTGTTTCACATCACAGAATGAAAAAAAAATGAGAGGAACATTATCAGGATATACAGCCAGTATAAGAGCACCACAGAATTGAACAGAAAGTCTGCATTTTAAACAAATATTTGAACATCAAAAATAGCTATCAACTGGCAAATTTCACTCTCTATTTAAGTCAATTTAAAGAATAGTACCTGAAATATTTTCACTGAAAACCTACGTGGAAATTATTGAGAAGTAAGATTTGCAAGATCTGCAAGATTTGCAATGGTTCTCAACCATTATTTTCTTTTTAAGAAAAAAAATTCCTTTACCCTAGAATTACAGATTGAATACAGTCCAAAGGTACCCTTTAAAATAGGTGCCCACTTTCATAGGGCATACTGCAGTAAGGGAGAAAAGCACATCAGTGATAATAAATAATTCTCATAAAATCTGTCTAAATCTGCAGAACTGTGCTAATCCCAAGGATCTGTGTGGCTTCAACTTGCCATAAGTGATAGATATCCATCTTTAAGACACCATATCGTGTCATTTATCTAACATAATCATCACCTGCACAATTATAGTAGTAGAACAAAAACAGTTCATAAAGATGTCATCTGTTCAGCAGACAGATTAAGCAGAGCCTCTACCAACAGTAAAGCAAATTAGATGCAAACATATCCTTGAAGTATATACTTATGATCTTTCCTGGACAGAACTTAACAAGTTTAAATTTCTGATTTAGGAATTTAAGGTTTGTTTTTTTTTTTTTTTCAAACCCAAAAGAACATACCAAAATACAAATGTGCAATGAGGCCTATAATTCCCCCTGGGAATTAAAGTAAACCAGTCACCCAGCACCCAACTATTGCTTTGAATACATTCCTTTGCTCTAGCAAAGCACATTTTTGTGGTATTGAACTATATTGATGTGAAAGTTGTCACTTATAATTCTGAGTACAGATTCATGAGTTTGGCCTACAGTGTATGACATCGCAAAGTTAGAATTATAGAATCAGAATACCCTGGGTAAGAAAGGACCCACAAGGATCTTTGATTCCAGCTTCTGGCCCTGCACAAGATCACCTCAAGAGTCATATCATGTGCCTGAGAGAATTTTCCAAATGCTTCTTGAACTCTGTCAGGCTTAATGCTGTCACTACTGCTCTAGTGCCCAATCAGCCTCTGGGAGAAGATCCTTCTCCTAATTCCCAACCTAAGCCTCATTTGATGCAACTTCAGGCCAACCATCTCTCAGGTTCTGTCACTGGTAACTGTAGGGAAGAGCTCAGGGTCTGCCCCTCCATTTCCCCTCCTGAGGAATCTGTACACCACTATGAGATCTATCCTCAGTCCCCTCTTCTCCATTCTGAACAAATCAAGTGACCTCAGCTGGTCCTTTTATGGCTTCCTCTCTAGACCTTTCACCACCTTCATTGCCCTCCTTTGGATGCTCTCTAACAGCTTTATATCTTTCTTATTTTGCAGCACTCAAAACTCATAGTGAGTTGTCTTTCAGGTGTTTTTCAATATAATCTTCTCCACAAGACACTGAAGGGAAACTGACAGTCCTGTGCTGTCCAGGGTCATCTTTCTTACCTTTCCTGAAAACTGGAACAACATTTGTCAGGTTTCAGTTTACTGGGACCTCACCAAATTCCCCATAGCATTCCAAAAATCACTGACAGAAGTCTCACAATGACACCAGCCAGCTCTTGTATTCTAGGATGAATCCTACCAGGGCACATAGACATAGGCATCCAGCTGGAAAGAAAGTTCAGAGTCAACTGGGAGTCTATCATTCTCACAGTCATGGTGCTCCAGCTCATGCCTCTGGGACTCCCAGAGCCTGTAAACTGGTGTTGAAGACCTAAGTGAAGAAAGCATTAAACATCTCTGCTTTGTCTATGTCCCTGTTTGTGAGGTGACTGTCCTCATCATATAAATGGGATAATGCAATTTCTGCCATTTGCTATTAATATTTTTAAAGCCCTTTCAATTGTCCCTCACAGTAGTCTATCTGAGCTTTGCCCACACGAATTTTCTCCCTACAGTGGCCAGCAGTATCTCTGTATTCTTCCCGTGTCATCTGCCCTTGCTTCCACTGGGCATACACCTTCCCTTTTTGCCTTACTTCCAAGAGATTATTCATGTTCAGGGAAGCCAGCCTTCTGCCTTGCCTGCTTGATTTCTGACATTTAGGAATTGCCTGCTCCTGTGCCCTTAGGAGGCAGTGCTTAAAACATGAACAGCACTGATGGGCCCCAGAATCTTCAAAAGCATTTTCCCAGGGGATCTTGCTAATTTCCTGGGCAGCCTGAAGTCTGCTTGCTTCATGTCCAGGGTTGAAGTATTGCTGCCACTTTTCCTTCTGTCACCAGAGATTTTAAATTCAACTGCTTCCTGGACACTGTGGCTAAGAGAGTTGCAAATCGTTTTGCTCATGACACCTTTGCTGTTAACAAGCATCTAATCAATCTCTCTTAGTACATCTACCATAAAGTTACCATCCAGATATTTTAGGATTCTTCCGAACCTGTTTGTAGCAGCTGTCTGGTATTCCCACCTTACACCTAGCAAAAGTCCCCAGTAAGGATAGGGTCAGGTGATTTAGAAGTATCCCTTTCTTCCTTGAAGGAGGACACCTTCATCAGTGTCATTGTCCTGGTGGGGTTGGCTACAGTAAACTCTCACAATGGTATCCACTGTGTCTGTTTGTCCTGTAATCTTTATGAAGAGACTCTCAACCACGCCACTACCAACTAAAAGGTGTTAATACAACTTGATATAATGAAACACAACAAATAGTAAAATAAAAAAATTGCAGCAGAAAGCCATGCAACCTTTAATGTTTCAAAGGTAGGGCATAAGACATTTCTTACTGAAGAAAATCTGGAGACAGAAGATTTTTACCCTCCATTCAAAATCAGACAGTATGTCCTTATATTTTTTGCTGTACATGATATGCTGCTTTGAGCTGGGTTTTATGATGCTGTTCTTTGTCTCGTGCATGTCATGATAAAATGTGACATGACTGTCAGTTTTGTTAAGTCAACAGGAATGAACAAATATTCACATGGTTTGAATCTTTTTCTAACCTGGTAAACATCAGCCTATTGGCATATCCATTCTTCAGCAACACAAAAGAGCAGCTCATGCTTCATGGGGGCACTCAAAAAACCATTTGAAAAAAAGTCCTGCTCAAATTCAAAGCTTAACATTTTTGTCCTTTGTCCAAGTTTGAATGAGTGATAACCATAATTTTTTCCACAGCTAGAAATTATGATGCATCTTAGTATGCATCTTGACTTCATTTGAACATAAGGTAGAAAGAAAGATTTGTTCTCAAGAAAAAAAGACTCTTGCCTGTAAATATTTTTGTAAAAGAAACAGCAGGCTATATAGATAGAATATTTTCTGATTACAGAATTTTCTTGATTTCTGATTACAGAATTTTCTTGATTCATTGCAAGAAAGAGTTTGCTTACTAGCTGAAAAGTAACTTCCTGACAGTTTTTACCATAAGATTCTCAAAATTGTCTACAAAATGAATGATCCTCTGCTTTAGTAAAACCTCTCAGACAGGACAGAAGTTCAAATGTATTCTGCTCCTTCAAATAGATACTTTCCATGTTTTGTCTCTCCTGTCAAAAAAACCCCCAAATAAAAAAAGGTGAGATTATGCTGTAATACATGCATTAGCTACCTTGCTGAAAGTCCTTGGGGAGGCCAGGCACTGTAGTTTTAAATGAGATAAAGCAGTGGTGAAAGAAGTGTTGACACCAGTTGTATCACAGAGAAGACTGCAGAGGTGTGACCTTCACTGTGCTTTCACAGCCAGCTGACAATGACCAGTTCCCTTGTCACGTCCCTTCCATTTACAGCCCTGTGGACAAAGGGACCCCACATCAGTCAGTCTGAGGCAGGACAGATTCTAAGTGAGGCAGTCTGAGCCCTGGCAGGCACGATGTCCTGAGAGGGAGAAGTCAGACTGCAGTTAGTACTAATGTGAAGAGAGCTATACCCAGGCCTTACTTTCCTTACCCCTCTCCTGAGCCTCTCATTAACTCCCTGAAATGCAGTTGCTCACACTGGTTGAAGGTAGTACAGTCCAGGCTTTATTTCACTTTTATGAGTGACAGAGAAAGACACTTTGATAGTTTTGTTCCTGCAGTTCTTTGCAGACTTTTAGCTATCTCAAGCAATATTTTAAAAGGAACATTTCTGAGACACATTGAAAACTGGAAACATATCCTGCCTGAAAGCCAATTTTTGGTGTTGAAGAATCTTTCTCCAATAGTTAGGAGTCAGGGCAGCTGGTTCATTTATAGCCTCTTGTTTGTTAAATTTTCAGTGTTCTGAAAACATGACTTAGTATGTACATGTTCTATATCTTTTCTTCCAACATGTCAGCCTTCTAAAATGAATAAAGTACAAAGTCACCCTGTAAATTTCATTACCACAAATACAAAGCAATAGTCAAATGTAACCAGATTTAATAAGTGTGAAAGAGAGAAGAGGATAGACATGTAGGAACATAATCAGGACTCTTTTTGAGTGGGTATTAAAATCTAGACGGAGATTTACTTGTCGGCGTCACTGATAAAAAGGATAATTACTGACTCCTGAATTTCAGAGATAAAGGATGCTGTAGAATATTATTAATTTTCTTGGAATAAGGTACAATTATATATTAGCCTAGTCAGAAGTTCTGCTGCTGTGAAATTCTTTCCCAGTATTGCCCTGCTTAAAAATACCTAAAATCTACAAGCAAAAGTCTTAGTTTTTGGCAATTTCGCAGAGTGTGTCTGGTAGTAATCTTTCTTGTGCATTTGCATTGATTTATCATAAAAATACTACTTGACATGTCCATCCACAGTATTTGATTATTCTCCTCTATGTCAAAGCAATTGTGCAGAATCAGGTAAAAAAATTTGCTCATAACTTTTCAGTTTTGGTAGCATGGATACTGCAGGTGTGTTCCCTGTGGAAGGATGTCAGGGTCTGCCCTGTGTCCCTCACAGTCACCTTCAAATGGGGGAAGTGAGCGGGTGTCTGGGTGGGAGTTTACCCACTACCCAAAGCCAGCTCATCACATTTAGCAACAAGTAATTGCATTGACGCTGCCTGAGATACAAACACAAAAGTGAGGACTGAAAGCAAGGAGAGCAAAGGGTATTCAAATGAACTTCCTACTCAAAGCAAAGTATTTTTGATCACAAAATTTGGATCATATATTTGTATAGTTAAAATAAAGTTACACTAAAAAGACACAGTATTTTTCTTCTTTTCTGGAATGATGAAATAGTTCCCTAAAAGATAAAACAAAATTTCAAACACTTGGCTGTGTTTTTCTGACTTAATTACACAATCAGAAAACAGATTCTTATTTGAATCAACTAACCTTCTAAGATAAGAAACAATAACTAATTATTTAAAAATAGAAAAGTTTCTTTTCCCATAAAAAAGGGGGTTGTGGGTTAAGAAAAGCATGCTCTACCATTTTTTAATTCTTTGAATAACAATTATTTTGTTTATATCTAATTTTTCAAGTTTCAATGAAGTGACATTTAGAAAATATTTTTCCCTTTCTCTCAAACTTCTTTGCTTTTCAGCACATCGAAGCAGTTATCAAATCACCATCTCAATTCACATAAAACCATCTTTCCAGAACTATAACTATAAAGCAGTTCAAAGGACCTGTAATTTTCATTAATTTGTAATGCTGCTTCCAAATTTAATTCTTAGAAACAACTATACAGTTAACAGTACCTGTCTCTGCATTTAGAAAGAAGGAGCACCAAGTCCATTCTATCTATTAATATGTAATATTCTGAGCTGTGTATGGTCAGAAAAAGTCAGCTGCAGTTCTCACAAAGGCCAGGTGGACATACATGGAAACCAGCCAAATGTGTCCTACTGGCCAAGAACCTGCTCTCCTCTCCAGTTCTCCCAAGCTGGCTGAATCTGATCCTTCCACAGGTTGGCTTGGTTTGTTTTCCTCCAGTCTCTGCAGCACCAGGCCAGTACAAAGTAAGCACAGTGGGTAAAGTAAACACAACGTCCAGTAAAACCGGACAACTGTGGGCAGTGTACAGTGGTCATTGCATTGATTAAAGGAGAATAAGGTCTTGGGTTTGGCAGTTATTTGATCAACAGGTAACACTGACATAGGTACACCTCAAACATTTTATGAGAAGTTTCATCCTTGGTAAGTGATTTCAGTTTCACCAATTTTTTATATCATTAAAATATAAACCTGTGTAAAAAATCCACAAATTGAGCTTTTCTAATGTCAATGTTTTGTCAAAAACTGTGGTCCAGTTCTAGTTCTGCCAGTATAATGACAAATAAAAAAAAAATCTGTTTTTTCCTTAAAATCTGTAATCCTTAAACATAAGCTCTATTACTGATTTTTCCTTATTTTCTTACACTTCAACAACAAGTTATTTCCCTTAAAAAATAAAAGAAGTCCCGCACAAAAATCTTGACTGGTAAAAAAAATCCCCACAAATTTTTATTAGAACAATTGCTAGAAAATATTAAGTACCAGGAATGAAAAGAAACACAGATGACAGATAGAAGTGGCTACTCACTGTTTATGCAATGAAAAAGCTTTGTTTCCACTTCATAAGCTCAAGATAATTTCCCTACAAATAATAAAGTAAATCTTCCATTTTTCTTTCATTATAATCAATATAAACTATAATCACTTCAAGTAGATGATAAGTGACTCTGTCAAATCACATTTGTTTGGATCAGTTGTTATTTTAGGAGATTCCTTGATCCCAACTTTTTCTTTTTTTTCCCAGATAATAATCTTTTTTAATTTGCACATCACTCCTTTCATACTTCATGGCCTCTCAGTTAATGCTCACTAAAACAGATAAATCGATTCTGCCATGTTGCTCCAATGGTGACAGTTTTTCCTTGTCCTACACATATGAGTATTTTGTCTCAATTCTATACCTTAATTGACCATGGAAGCACTTGCACAGCCCAAACCTAGTTTTTACAGCTCAGATAAGAGCAGCTGCTGTGGCAGAAACACAGGTCTGAGCAGAGTATTTGAATGGAGCACCTCACAATGTCTGAGGTGTCCTTTCTTCAATACTGAAAAAAAGACAGGACTATCAGTTGGATTAAAACATAACTGGGGAACTTCAAGGAGACTTTTGAAACCAAAAAGAAGTCAGTTTCAAAAGAAGCAATGAAGTATGAAAATTTGTAACAGTGGAAAAAGGCTTTGGAGCAGGAACTGGAGGAGTGATGCAGCACCCTCACAAAGCCAGCCTGCAGAGCCAGGCTGAGCAGTCAAGTACTGGCAGCAGGGAGGTGATGTGACAGGGGCAGCATGCAGGGACACAGGCCCAGGTGTGCCCGTGGAGGGGGCCTTGGTAGGGAACAGGCAGCAGGAGCACTCGCCCTCCAAGCTAGCCAGGGAAGGAGGCAGGGGCTCGATAGGATGGAGATGCTGGTTACCCACTCTGCCAATGGCAGAGCAAAGCAGGGGGTGCTTAGAACATTTTGGTGTTAGCTTTAAGGGTTGCCTAGAAATTTGTAATGTTTTTTAATAGCTTGCAAGTACCTTGTATTTTCATTTGTCTGCTTGTTGCTGATACAGAGCTTGAATATGTAGTTCACCAGTTGCTGGTTAATTGCATGTCTTTGATGAATCAGTAAACCACTTTGATCATGATTCAATTTAAGCTGCATGAACTGAGCAGTGTTTTCCTGCAGCAGCTGGTGTCTTCCTGTCTGTTCTGAAAAAACAAGGAAGTGTGGAAGATAACTCTTATTGAGCAGAATAGTGATATTTAAAATTGCAGAAGGCCTCCCATTCATTATGAAGATCTCATTAATTATACTTTTAAAAGAATACTGAAAGACTAAAAAATGTATCTCTAACAGCCTTATTAAAGCACAGAGATATAAGGAACTAATTAGATTTGTAATTTTATCACAAATTGTGAAATATATTAATCCCATCAACTGCTATTCTGTGAATGAATCTCAAAACCAGTAATTTACAATAAATCTACATAATCAGTCAGATATATTGCAAGTCAACAATGCTTGTGCTGTGAGGTTTTTTCTGACCAACCAGTGTTCAAACCCACACTCTCAACACTCATAAACTGTTATGGAAATTTCATCAGCCTTCCTTCTGAGTGATGAAGTGGCCAGTTACTACTGTCCTTCTTACACAAGCAGCCATGGATAATGTGGACTGTGCACGAACATGCTGGACATAGTTCAAAATCTTACTGTGCATAGAAATTAATTTAAATTTAATTTGACAGGTTAAAACCAATTAATTAACGTTTTAGCTAGATTAGAAACTTCTTTATAGTTTTCCAATATAAAATGTTTACTTAGTTTCAATGTTAAATGTAAATAAATAATAGGCTTATAAAACCTGACATGAAAAGCATTATCTCATTTTTCTTAGTTTAGGATGTACTGTAAATCATATATGTTATGTTTGAGATCTGAATTAAAATCACTTCTCTGTCTAATTTAGAGAAAATTATTCTGCCAAGAGGATTTTACTGAGATATTCATATAAAGTAGTTCACTGTAATTGCTTAAACATTCACTGGACAAGACAGAAAAGCATGATTCAGATACTACACTATGGGTAGCAAGCTCACCTCAGGGGTGGGACCCCGAGTTGGAGCACATCTTGGTCAGGCTCTTCATTATTTATGCCCAGATCAGTAGACAACAAATATTCATTCCTGGATATTACCCACACTGATGTACTGAAAATATAGCTGCAAAATATTGCCTCTATACAGTTTAAAGAGCCTCCATTGTGGTTTTTTTATACAACATTCTTCTACCCCTCTTGTAGGTGCCCATGAATAACTGACATGTAATTTGAAAGTATTGATGCAATGTACTATGTAGATATTATTTTTATTTTATAAACATACCTTTTAGAGAGTTGTTTGCAAATTGCAATGATAAGCCAGACCTCATGCTTCAGCCTGTCAAAATCTTTTAAATTTTAGCAGAATTGAAAACTATGTAATTCAAGAAGCTTAATTGCAATGGCAATGGGTTCAGGACTATAAACTCAGTCTCTCAGATCTGCTGGGTTATTACGTTGTTCCCATACAAGAAAAGTAAAATTAATGAAAGCTCTTAAGTTCATGGGATATTGACCTCCCTTTATAAGTCCACCATGAGCAGAAAAGATGAATAAAATTAAGGTATTGGAATGCTTAAGAAAATTCTCCTCTGTGTATTCTCAGTTATACACTTGTTTAGCCAAATCTGCCACCATGTAAAGTCAGCAAAGTGCAAGCATATTATAGGAATGACTCATAATGTGAAAAAATTTAGCCTACTTGCATGTTTTTGGGAGACCAGGATACAGAGAGATAGAAAAAATGAACCAACATAAAATGTGGAAAGACAAAATTATGCTGGTCTGGTCATATGTGCTGTAAAATGAGATTTTAAGTGTGACCAACTCCAAAACTATCCCAGAAAACATTACAAAGTATTGAAGAACAATAAATAATGAGCTATTCAAGGTCACAAAGGACGTTTCCCCTGCCTGATATTTCCTAATGGCCGGCTATTGCACTGATACAATCCTGGAATAAGACATTAATTGATATACCTTAAGACACACAAAAAGTTTGCTTTCATAAATGAAGTGCATGTGGCTGAATTGAAGGCTGAAATAGAAAAATATTCAGATTTGTGGTAGAGATAATTCTACACTAAAGGCCATGTCAAGGTCAAAAGCCTTAAAGAGTACTGAAGTTATTCCTTTACAGGTAGGAATGAAGGACTCTGTCTTGATGAATTCCAGGATTTGGAGTTTGTGGTGAATAACTAAATCTGACCTTAAATTGTCACATTGCAACCAAGACCTTAACGTGAGTCACCAGTAAATGAATAAGAAACGAGTTAGTAGCCAAATAGATGAGACTTTACTCCTTTATATGAAGCACGTGAGATAGATATTGGAATATTGTATCCTGTCGTTATTTTGAAAACATAAAGAAGTAGGGAAGTATTCAGAGGAAATTGAAAAGTGTATGACAGGACTTCACAAAATTTACAGCAAAAGACGTTTTGTTCTCTTATCATACAAAAAGTGTCTCAGTGTCATAAATAGACACACAAATGTTTCATCTCAGAAAGATGAGATCAGATCAATTCAAGCTAGAAGTGAGCAGTAGTATTTCAATGGTAAACAGGGTTCAGCACTAACATCACTAACAGCAGATCTTCCACTTGTCAGGAGTGAAAACAATAGGTTTTTTTCCTAAATTTTGTAAATGGAAATCTTGATTCTTCATTTAAAAAGACTTTTCCACTTCATTGTTTTCCCTTATTTCACTGTTCAATATTCTCTAAGGAGTCACTTCAATTAATAAATAAAATCATTATCAAAACTGAACTATTTAATTTATTAAAACTAAATATATATATTAATTTTCCAAGATACTTGTCCATTTGCAGGTCTTTATCTATCATTTACATAATTTTATAGAAATGTGGGGGGTTTTCACCTAGGCTTAGCACTGGAGCATTAATGTGAATATATGTGTTGACTTTAGCCATGATACAGAGATTTTTATGTGGAATGGGTAGGCCATAGATTTCTGCAAATGTAAAATACAGGTGATTTCCACACCCAACACTCAACAGGCTTCTTTTAATAATACTCTCAAATGCTTGTGAAACTTGGGGACTCCACATCCCACCATATCGTAAATAAATTCTATTTCCTGCCTTCAAAATAATAACAAGTAATAATTTAAAGATCTTGACCATTTGATAACCATACCCCCTACCTCTCTTTTTTTGTATTTCTGCACATGTTTACTCAGCATAAGCATTTTTGCAATTTGCTTATCCTTGCTAGAGACCTTAGGATTGACTTATGCAGGTTTTATTTTAGCTTTATTAATTGCTTTTTGGAAGAAGCAAGGACATAAATAAGAAAGTAATTGCTCTTGTGACAAGAAGAGATAATCTGTTCTTAGTTGCAAAAGTTGGCAGGATAACAGAGAAAACTCCTGAAGAAAAATCAATCTAGCAAGACTTCTCTACATTTGCTCACTACAGCACTTACTCCAAAAGCCAAAGAATCTAAATACACTTATAAAAGGTGCACTAATTAAATTTTAAAAATCAAGTTTGTAAGTACAAGTTGAAGAAAATAAGCAGAAAGGAACTTAATAGGATGGTGTTAGTATACAGCCATCATGTCTCCTCAGCAAAATTTATTTTGTTGGGGTCAAACTTACGGTCAAAGTACTTTGAATTAGCATTTTGTGTGTGTCTAATGTAGATGCAAAACAATTCAATTTTTGTAGAACTCATTTAACTCAAGAACTTGTTACAGATAAATTGTCAACCCAAGAATTTACCTCTAGTGTAGTTTACAAAAAATTTTAAGCACAACCAAAATGCAACAAACAACTACTGCTCCTAATTCAATTACAGAGGTAGGAACATACTGGAAATAAAAAAGGAGTTGTTTAATAGTACTACATTTAAAAGCTGTTGCCCAGCAAGACCTCGCATTATATACATCTCTCCTTTTTTGGTGTTATCTCCACCCTTCCACTGCTTTTTGGTCTTCAGGTCAACAGACTTGGTGAAGAGAGAAAATGTTTGGAAATATGGCAGAACCCTGAAGTCTTCAGCAGGAGAAGCGTGGTGATACTGACAGAGGCACAGGATGTTGCTATTGACAGTTTTCCCTTTCTCCTCTCTCCTGTGTCCTCTTGGGCACACTCTTCTAAGGGGTTTTAACACATTTTAGGCCTTGATCTTTTTTTACCGGTCCATAACTTCATGTTACAAACAGTTTTCCTTTACAAGGTGCATTGTATATATTAGACTACTATTATTCACACTTTCTGTTACCCAAAAATTACCTTTGTTCAGCTTCTAAATTTGTATTTTGTTTAGTAATTGTCCACTGGTGTATATTCATGGAACCTCTGTTTATCAGCCTGTGTTCACACCTACAAAGTCTCTGCTGTCAGCCCTAACCCCTATGTCCTTTACACAGCATCATCATCACACTGCAGAAATAATTCACTCTTGGAGAGCACGGCTACTTGTTTTGTCTGCTAGCACCAAACTATAAATGATAATTATTCCACACAGTTGTACAAAGGCAAATAGAATTGAAACTAGATAACAGCCACCTGGTCATTAAACAGTTGTTGTTACAGCTAAGGTAAACCTAAATTGCAAGAGAAAATACACCAGACAAAACAAGTCTGATAGCCACAAGTATGCTGATGCCTGTGCTGTTCACTGACTTAATACTCTGATAGAAGGGATCTGGGTTCTGTCATACATAACACATGCAAACACTCTCACAAATGTATTCATAACAAAGTTTGTCTTAACAGCAAAAATTACACACATCTATCTCGGATTTGGATTTCCGGGATTCAGGTGGTTTAGAGTCCTTTTTGCCCTCCTGGAATCTTTGAACCAGACGCAAGAAAGAGACAGAGGCTTCAAGCTTCTGTTTTCAAAGGTCTATCACTTTGTTTATTATTTCTTATATCACAGCTCGCTCTGTGCCCAGCAAGGTCTGTCTTGAACACCAGCCATCAGAGAACTGCCCGGCCCTGGGCCATCTGAGCCCTTTTCTACCCCCCATTACGTATCTTAGTTTACATTTATATGCCAATACTTACTATCTATACTAACAGGTCATTTCTACTCTGAACCAATCTCTCTAAATTATATTGTGCTAACGTCACAACAGAAGATGGAAATGAAGAAGAAGAAGAAGAAGAAGAAGAAGAAGAAGAAGAAGAAGAACAACAACAACAACAACAACAACAACTACCGCCCCAAAATCTCCATCTTTGCTTTCATCCATCCCCATTCCAAAAACCCAAACCTACAAATTTCTCACCCTGTGATAAGCTAAACTACTGTGTTTCACACTCTTGAGATTTGTAATTCACCTCTGCTTTGTGGCAGGGTCTGTGACCCCCACGGACAGAGGTAAAAACCCCCCTGTTCACCCCCCTGGACAGGTATCAAATTCCCTTGGACAACACTCAGGCTTCCTTTGCTAAGTTCCCAGACTGTGCGGCCAGGGTCCCCAAGCCTCATGGGCAGCCAAAGGGATGCCCTGGGTTCCAACACATCTATTCTTCATTAAAAGAATATTTTATATATATAATGTTAAAGTCATTCTAGCAATTTATCTAAATGAGGAGTTATTAAAATTATTTGGGGTTATTAAAAGTAGCTTAGAAAGTAAACAATTTTGAGTTCAAAACCTCTTATTTGATTTAAGGATCATACCAATATCTTAATTAAGCAGTCCTGAAGCTGCTAATAATATCTCATTAAAATTACCTCAAAGAACTTAAATATACCTATTAAAGAGTGCTCTGGTAATAATTAAATAAGAAGATCCAGTGGTAAGTACAAGTTTAAAAAACTAAGCAGAAAGAAACTGAACAGCATGGTGCTGGTACAGAGTCATCACACTTCCTCAGCAAAAGGACGAAATAAATTATTTTGTTGGATTTCAGGGATCCTTCTAATATTTTTCCTGTAGGAAATGGGTTTGTAACAAAACTGTGATTTGTTACAAAGTGTAAGAGAATTTCATGCATCCTGTGTACCTGAATGTCAGTAAAGACCAAACTAATGCAAATCTTTCCAGTTATAAACTAGGTCTTCACCATGGTCCAAGCTCCTTCATCAGCTCTCCTAACTGAGAGCTAAGACATGATCTTCCTAAACTTCCTATTGGGAACCACCATCTTCACTGTTTAAGGGGATATTGCCCATGAGTTGAAAAAAAAACTATCTGATAGATTGTTCAGAGGTCTTCTACTTGTCAGCAAATGCTAAATAGAAGGCAAAACACCTAACTAGTCCTTGGCTAATTTTTCTTCTCCATGCAAAATCTAACTTTCATTTGGCTTTTTTAAACACTGGCAGCTTTCTTCTATTTCCTGCAATCTTGAGGCTAAAAGGTAGAAAAGAGCTTTAGCTATTTCTGCTTCCCTGAAGTAACAGCAGATGTTCTACTCTGTAGACAACAAGAAAGGAATCGGGGATTTTGACTTTCAGCTTAAGTTTAGACAGGTTAAACCTTCTGTTCTGGTACAGACACTATATACAATGTGGAAAAGCCTCAGAATAAGCCAGAAAAAATAAATCTGCAAATGCTTTACCATCTCCTGGGAACTAGTATAATCTCTCTACTCTAAAAATTTATGAAGTAAGTTTGCAAGAATATTTGGGATATGCATGGAATCCACTGAGTCTTGCTTAAGTAAAAATGTGGGTAGAATGTCCTGCAACTAACACGGCTTTTCCATTACTAAAAAATTTTTCAAGTAATGACAAGAGAAACTTGCAGAATCAGAATTTCAATAACCTCCTCCATATGTCTGAACAGAAAAGAACTAGAACCAGAAGGAAATTAAAATTCATAGTGTTTCCTGTCTTTACTTCAATATTTGCAACCAGAAAAAAGCATTACAAAACAGGGTACAAAACTTCTTCTGCATGCTGTTCTTGACATTTACAAAGTTTACACGAATCTGTGCAGAATGAGCCAAAAGACTGCAGATAGAAAAGTTCACAGATGCTAACTCAAGCATGGCAGCCACGTATCCCCATGCTCATCCTCTCTGCAGAGGTCTCTGCAGGAACTGGTTTGTTAAGGGCAAATGATGGAATGAACAGGAGACTTTAAGAAACTGTCCTAATAAAGTAGTGGTGAAGGCTGTGACTGTAAGCCAGGAGGGCATACATTCTGTTACACAGGCAAGGTAGTAAATGATGGAAAAGTAATGGATTTCCTGATAGCAAAAAGACTTAGCTGCAGCCTTTTCAATACAGTGATAAAAAAAGGATTAATTTTAGCTAGTCAAGGCAGAGACTATTTTCTTTTCTTTAAGACTAACAAGAGGAGCAACTAGTCTGCTTTTAGCAGTCAATGACAGAATAATACCCTCACCTTTCACCTCACCTTTCTTGAGACAGTCTGGGCATGTTCAGCAGAGTTGCCTGGTTTTTAGGACATCAGTAAAATCCTATCACATATATTCATAAGCTTGAATCACATTTTAAAAATGCATTGAATATTACACTCAAGCTAATACACTCTACATTCTTATTTAAAAGGTTGGATTTTAGAAATTAGCCTCTGATTCAACTGGTCTCAGAAACATACAGAAACATGCGTATATATATTCATAACAAAGATATATCTTCAGGAAAAAAATACATGCAGCTTTTAGTCATAAAAAATACCTTACATATACAATATTAAATCATCCCATTAAATCATCACTTTATCCAAAGCCATGAATTAAGATTGGGGTTTTTTTTAAAAATAGAAAGTAAACATTATTGCTGTGTTCCAAAACCTTTATTTGATTTCAGGAACACGCCAATTCTAATTAAATGGTACAAAAACAATTATATCTCATTAAAACAATGCTATAAAAGTTGAGTCTGCTGGAGATGAAGATGCATTTGCATTATGTAAAATCACATCTCTGTCTGCTTTCCAAAGCTTTAGAAAAGATTTTGTAGTGCTCATGGACCAGAAAAATAACTTGATGTTAAATGTATGTCACTGTAACAGCACAAAAAGGTCAAGGTGAATCTTTCACAGTGAACACTTCCTTGAAAGCATGGTTTAAAAAAATCTTGTCATCTCTAAGAAGAATTGGTAACATTTTCAAATCACTCAGTATCATCAGAACCCTTGGTTTTTGTTCAGCTGTCTTGAAAGCAATTTATTCTCTCAAATCCTTCAACTGACATGTCTGGAAGATGACCAAGTTTAAATTCAAATCAAACAAGACTGTTTCCTTTTAATAAATATCAGTAAAGAAGCACAGGCATCTCCACAGATTATATATTTTTTTTCCATCCCATTCTGCCCTTATTCTGAAATTTTGAGGCCTAGTTCCAAAATGCTGTGTTCAGTTGTGTTAGGATAAATATCAAATGTTTGGGGTTTTTTCATTATGAAGTCAACAAAAATATACTGATCTGGTATTACCTCAATGTAATCTACAAACACTCAGTTGATGAAATATATTGAAAAATGTTGACTATTCATGACAAATTCTGTGAGTTCTTAAAAATATGGCAATTTTCTTATGTGCTTTTATTCTAAAGGAAATTTAAACAAACAAACAAACAAAAAAGTTTTTCCAAGAGAAATACGAGTAACAGAGTACACGTTTTAATATAACGTATTCTTTTTTGTTCCTTTTTTTTTTTTTTGCTTTCAGATTGGGGGCTTTTTAGTAATTATTTATAGGGGCAATAGGTATTAAAGTTCTTTCACACATCAGTTAAATCATAGGTGAGTTAAAGAGAGCACAGTTCTATTACACAAACTGGAGAAAGTGTTTGATGCTTGCCAATTTTGATATAAGCCATCAGAAATGGCTCTTCAAAAATCATTATATTCTTAGAATTTCCATTAACTGAAACAGTTCTTGAAATCAAAAAGAAATGCTTTATCTCAGAGCAGAGAGGACCTAAGTCCTAGTGGCTTGAACTTTTAATTACCTCCTTCACTATTCTCCAGTCAGTTTTTATGAGCTGAGTAAAATAGTGCTAGCTTCAACCCGTAAATAAGAGCTGTGCTTTAAGAATTGTTTTTCTTTAACCCTGAAGTACAGTCTACCTAATTATCATCATCACCGTGCCTTTTCCTTTAAAAGAAAATATTGACCTTTCTTGTAGCTGAGCTTGGGTGCCTGTAGTGGCAGCTCTGGGGCACATAGCATTCAAAGCACTACAGATCAGAATTCACTGACAGGGGGAAAAAGCCAGAAAAATTAAACATGAAAAGCAGAGATCTGCCCAAAGTCTCGACAAGTCTGCATTCACACTGCGATGTGGGAGACCCAGCCACAGGTGATAGAAGCTAACCTTGGTCCCCTACAATAGCTGGTTTATAATAGGGGTGATGCCCTCAATCTCAGAGGCAGGGATTTGTGTAGCATCACTCGCAAGCACTCTCTGGGAGCAAGTGTGCTGTGCTACTCTGATCTTTCAGAAAAGTAAAAACTCCTGCAAAGGTAAGGCTAGTTTGAACAATCTAGATAAATGTATGTAAGGCTACAAAGAAGAATTAAATGAGAGAGGATGGGAGTCCAGAATGCAGTGGTCAGAAAAGGAATGGTGCTAAGATCAGAGAAATCCTCCATGCTTTGATAAGAAACTTGTCCAAATATCCCTTCCAAATCCCCTATTACCAGAAACACCACTGAAAAAAA
>VWYP01005717.1:0-24617 GCA_013400435.1 Pycnonotus jocosus
GAAGGAAGGAAGGAAATAGAGCTGTGCCACCAGCGTTCTGTTGAGAGATTTCTTCTCTGTGCCTGCCTTGGTAGCCAGAGGCGTCCTGGCCCGGCAAGCGCTCTTCAGATCTGGTCTGTCATTATATTACAGATTTTTTCATTTGAACGTTAAAATAAAAGGTTGGTTTTGAACTTGTTTTTCCACCAACAAATCCTGCCAGATCTTTAGCTTTTATGCAATATGCTCTGAGGGCGAAGCGGGCCGCACGAAGGGGCTGCCGCCACCCGTGAGGGCGGCCGGGCAGTGGGGGCTTCCCGCGCCCGCCCGTCCCAGCCTCCCTCCGCCAGCCTGCGGGCGGGCTCCTGGCCTGCCGATCCACAGCAGCCCCCGGCGGGGAGGGAAATGGGGCCGGAGAGCCTGTGCTGGAATGAAGGGCTGTCCTGCCTGCCTCTGAGCGGCGCGGTCGTGCCCTAAGTCCCCCGAGGTTCGTGTTTTGCCAGGTTTGCTTCTGCTCTGTCCACGACTCACTCCTGGCGGGAGCCCCGGGTGCTCCCCCAGGGACCCTGCCAGCACTAATGCTCCTGTGGATGATCCTGCCCCGTGCCAGCAACGGCAGCAGGGCTCAGACTATCCACAGCAGCAGAAACGAGCAATTACGTCCCTCCTCAGGCTGAACACCAAACCTGAATAGCTTAGAAGGATAAAAAACAATTATGTGCATATATACCTATATATATATATGCACTGTGTACAATAAATCTCTTCTAGCATTGCACTGTTTGTTCGGAGTTCATTTTGAGTGCCATTGTCCAAAAGCTTCAAAGGCTTCAATTAACCAATGTTATGTCTGCCAGCAGAGGGAGCCAATTTTATTCCATAAACATAGGGGGGAAACATTTTTGAACAGGAACATTCCTTGTCTTTTCACGTTTATCAAGTCAGAAAAGAATAAAATATAATAATTTTTCAGTGCCATCTGTATAGCATGATTTTGAAGGTCTCTGTGACCCATATAGCCTAATCATTTGAATTTCAGAAGAGTAGGAATAAATTTTGAAAGCCAAGTCTTGTGGCGTCACATACATTTCTTCCCCTTTTTAAAATAATTAATTTATTCATTTCTTCAATTATTTTAGACATTAACAAACAACTATGCTAATCACTTTTGATAGACAGCATGTACAAAACAAGAAATCAGAGCAGTTTACTTTATCACATTTAAAGTTGTTATTATGCTTGTAACAGGTCTGCTTTTAGGTCCAGGAGGATGATGGAAAATTAGTAGTTCTTTATTATTTACGACATACTTGGATTTTTAAATTATACTTTAATTAAAAACAAGACTCAGCAGAATGCCTTGAGTAAGGATCAAATGTGCTTCCTTTCATACCACCTAACTGAAAAAAAGACCTTCTCCAAGTGCCAATTTACAACTTAACTGAGTTAATGAAAATATTTTTCATTTTAATTTTCAGAATCAGGTAATGACATTGAACAGCAGACTGCATCATATTTTTATGTGTGTATATATATATCTGTATATATCTATAGATATAGATATATACACACAGATATATACATACATATAAAACCCCCAAATAGTCCTTAAATTTCCAACAGAAATGTTAAGGAAAATTTTAGTCATTATTTTAGGAATTCTTAGTTTTAAATGTTCTTTCATAAGTCTGTATTTTGAGGAAAGGATCTTAAAAATGTGGCAAAAAAAGTAAAAACCGAACACTAAAACGAGCTGCATTGCAGCAAAAAATAAGGAAATTCCTATGTCACTTGCAGTTTATAGTGATAAACTCCAAGCCCAGCACTGGTGTAGGGATTGTTATCAACAGCAGGGCTTGGGCATTATTGTCAATAAGCTTTCTAACATATAGGATTGAATACAGCATTGGCTTTTCCTGAAACATTAAGTCCGTCCAATACTGCAAGAGAGGTAAGTTTTAGTTAAAAAACATTCAGATATCTGATTAGTTCTTTGTAATCTCCAAGTAAGCTAAACCCCAGTCTGCTCAGGCTGCATTCCTAAGAAGTGCAGCTGTAAGCAGTTTAATCAAAAATAAAGCTATTTTTTCCCTGTAATAATTTACACAGCAGAGATGGAAAATGTGCAGTAGCTTAGGAAGTACATATAACCTAAATGTTCAGAAAAAGCATTTATAGTGTGATGGATAGGGAGCCTGGAGCTCCCCAAGAGAACCATGGGATCACCAGTACTGTCAGCCTGAAAAAGCCTGACTTTCTAGCAGTATTCTTTTCTGTAGCAAGTACCTTTTCTGAATAGATTTCCCTTCTGAAAGATCTTGCTTCATCTACGAGGCCAATCACCCAGCACTGTAATAAGTGTGTAAGCATTTTTGCTTTCTCTTTTGGAATAGTTACATTTTCCTTGCACTCATCATCTTCCTCAGATGAATCAATGTCAGTCAAATAATTCAAGGGTAAAGAACATAATAAAAGGAAAATAGTGGTTAGCAGAGCACAGTACCAAATGACTGACGACAGAGCTCCAAACTGAAGAGCTGGAAAGTGACAGATTAAGGGGTGTTATTGTATTAGTTATCTGGAGTCATGTCAATGAATAGATATTTATGCACCATAAACCCATTTAAAAGTGAAATTAAAGTTTAGGCTAAAGGGAATGGCATAAATTTAGCATCTTTTAAAAAAATGTATCAAGATTAAATGCTCTGTGGAATGCAATGTTATCCATTTAGATTTTAAGAAATAATGACACTAATCAACTAATGAAGTGTGTTCTTACATATTCCTCACACAAGCTCCAGGCTTTGTTTCTTATGCCCTCTAAGCCCTTCACAGATATTTATTCCCATCTGTTTCATCCTTTTCCTCCTTTTTTGAGGGGATAGTGGAACCTATCCCAACTCCTTCTTTTCTCTGTTTTCATTTTCTGTGCGGAATGCTTAGCTTTGACTCTGAATTTGTCTTAACTGCAGGCAGCTTAATTATTTCTTCTAATCTTTTTCTTACCCTAGACCAAAAATGTCCTCTGGCTGCCATTTTTCACTACATATGGTGAAAATATACAGGATAAATAAAATCAGTGCAAGCAAATTTACAAGTTTTCTTAGATTTATGAACTTACATGAGAAAAAGAACAATGGGGGTTTTATATAGCATCTAGGATAATGTGGTCCGATTCTTCTGACAACATAAATGTATTACTGTGCTTTCAATTGGAACTGTTTGGTCACAATTGCATTCTTGCTTAAGATCTCCAAATAAAAAATGAAGGTCAAATCCTGAGTGGTAGGATACTTGTGTGGGATACTTGTGTGGGATACTGCCAGATGTCTCAAAGAAACACCCCAAACCAATAGATGAACAATGTCTACAGAGCCAAGGCCTTTTCTGCTTTTGGTACTGCCACACTGGGGAGCAGACTGGGGGAGACACAGCCAGGACAGGTGACCCCAACTGACCAAAGGGATATTCCAGACCATGTGACATCATGCTCAGTATGTAAAGTGAGAAGGAGAAAGGGGGGACATGATGGCTTTGTCCTCCCAAGTCACTGTTATGTGTGATGGGGCCCTGCTCTCCTGAGGATGGCTGAACACCTGCCTGCCCATGGGAAGCAGTGAAATCATTCCTTGTTTTGCTTTTTTTGTGTGTGTGGCTTTTGATTTCCCTATTAAACTGTCTTTATGTCAACCCATGAATTTTCTGGCTTTTACCCTTCTGATTCTCTCCCCAGTCCTGCTGGTGGGGGATGGAGCAAGTGGCTGCATGGGGCTTGGCTGCTGCCTGGAGTGAAACCACCACAATTTCCAACGGAAAGCTCTGAGAGATGAATATCACACATTAGCCCTGTCTGGCATGTGGATGCAGAATAGAAAAGCTGCAGCAGCACAGCACTGGAAACACATCTAATTAAATAAATTTTATACATTTTATTATATAAAGCAATATGCTGGAACCCTGTGTACAATGCAAGGGTGAGCCGTATTTTACTTGTGCTTAGCATGTGGAACAGACAGTATGCCTAAGTTTTTGAAAGCTCAGGAGTTATTTGGTTGTTTTGGGGGAGGGGTTTTGCAACGTGTTGGTTCAGACTGTGCGAAACGCACCTTCACTTCACTGAGCAACCTCAGTGCTGTTCAGCTGTTGGGAGATCTTGACATTGAGTAAGGAACCAAAGGGCAGGCGACAAGAAAGAACACGAGATGAAAGAAAACTGACCCCTGGAAACTGGTTCAAGGGTTCGCTGGTTAAAGCTAGTTAGCATTATTTGTGAGGACAGAAATAATTTATCAGAAATAAACAGACCTGGAGTTAAATTCTTAAACATCTTAACGCACAGAGCATTAATCAAGGGATTAATGGGGACGACTTTTGGACCTCAGCACGCCGACGCTCCTGAGGAAGTGCGAGGGCGGATGTGGACGAGCCTGGCGTAGAAGGAGCAGTAACGCGAGGCAGCAGCCGGGCCAGCGGAGTTCCGGAGCGGTCCTCAATGGATTTGCAGAAATGTGGAGGAAATAATACCGCCGTTTGGCAGCAGGGCGCTGATCCCAGACACACCGGGCTGAGCGCAGCCATGGCCTAGGAGAGAACGCTCAGCCCCAGGCACTGCCTGCAGCGTGCCGGCCGCCAGCAGGGCAGGGAAGGCGGGTGATTCCGGCGGGAACCCCGTGGTAGCGCGGCCTCTCCTGCCCGGCCGAACGGGAAGCGCTCGGTCCCGGGCCGCGGCCGGGGGAGGCGGGACCCGCCGCCAGCGCGCGTGCGCCGCCAGGATGCGGCCGGGCCCGGCCCCCGCGGCAGCGCTGACGGACGGGGTGAGTCCGCCCCTCCCCTGCCCGGCCCCCCTCTCCCCATCCCCGGGGAATGCATGGATGGGTGGAAGACTAGGTAGGTAGGTAGGTAGGTGGCTGGGTGTCCTTCCTCAGCGCGGAAGGGAGCGCCCCCGCTCGGGAAGAGCTAGCGGCGGGGCGGAGTGGTGTCCCCGCTGCCGGCTGGGTGCTCGGCAGTCGCGTTTGGGCCTCCAGCCCCGGCGCTACCTTGGGGGGAGGTGCGGAGGTCCCTCGATCTCTTTTCTGTAGGGCCCAGGTTGTGTCACGCGGGGGGCAGTGGCGCCTTCCGCACTTCTTATATGCCTTGCCATTCTCCATCACCTTTGGGAGACTCAGCTTGCCTGGCTTTAGTCGGGGATTTGTTGGAAGAGGTCATCATAATGGTGCGAGGCTCTTCTCGGTGGTGCCAAGCAATAGGACAAGAGGCAGCGGGCAGAACCTGATGCCCAGAAAGTTTCATGTGAGCACGAGAGAGAGCCTCTTTACTGTGCAGTGACAGTACTGGAACAGATTGTCCAGAGAGACTGAGGAGTCTCCCTCAGTGGAGATGCTCGGGAACTGTCTGGACACAATCCTGTGCAATGTGTTCTAGGATGGCCCAGCTTGAGCAAGGAGGTTGGACCACATCACCATAATACAAAGGCTGTGGGTTTGATCCCCGTTATGGGCCATTCACTTAAGTGTTGCACTCCTTGGCCTTGTGGTTCCCTTCCAACTCAGAAGATTCTGTGATTCTGTGACTCAACTGTGGTCCTTTCCAGCTTCACCTATGCTGTGGTTCTGTGATGTCCATGATGACCCACTATCAGAAGTGGCTCCTTTTGCAGAGCTTTTCTTATTCATGAGCGTTATTCTTGCATAGTAATAATTCAAATAAAAAACAGCTTTTACATCAACCCAGGCAAACATTTTTTTTACATTCTGGCACTTTTGTGGGTCCCACACCAAGACCCTATTAATGCCGGTAACTGTGTTATCTAAAATACTTCAGGATTATGCTTTCAGGAACCAAACTGTTTCTTGGCACTCCAGAGTCACTGAAACACGAAAATCCTTCACCAGCAGATAAACTGTAGTAGATGATTATATTCTAACAGTCATGCATTTTCGCATATTTCTCTTTAGAATGCTTTTAATGGAAAGGAAATCAGTCCTATGTTTTGGGTTTATTTCATGAGTACCAATGGCATTGCACGTGGAAGTGTCTCATACTTTGTAAGCAAACAGTTGTGCAATAAGTCTTTCCACAGGGTCCTAGTACAATTATTTTTACAGGTACTTGGTGGGTTTTTTGAGCAGTTAGAGCTGTTAAGCATTCTTTCTAGGGACTGTTACACTGAGCAATACCCACACTCACCTTTTGTTCCTCTCTGTGCTGCCACAGCTGTTTTTGTCTGGTACATTGAACTTTATTGGGGATTGATCTGTCTGAAAAAGGCCTCTCTAAATAGAAGGGTGTTTTTCCATCTGCATGAGCTCTCTGGCGAAGTTCATGTTAAAATGTCTGCAGTGAGCAGTTACAAGGACACAGAGCAGGGACTTTGGAAGGGAGAAGAACAGCTGGCTGGTCTCTGTGGTGGCATAAGCAGCTCTCCTGTCAAATGTGAAACTCAGCCTTGGTTCTAGAGGTTGTGTATGTCCCTTCCCCTCCCCTTGTTTTTTCTCATTTCCCTGAAACTCTGATTTCCTAACTAATGAATGCATACTTACAGATGTGCCTAATTACCTTTTGCTCAGTTCTGTCCTTGCTTTACTTCAGCTGGAAGAATATATATTTTATATTTATATTTAGATGGAGATATATAGATTAATAGATATAGATATAGATATTATGGGAAACATGACATTTGGATTGAAACAATAATAAACAATGACATTTTACCTAAAGCATTTCTATATGGTAGAAGTATAGAATTAAGGCTTTTTTTGTCAAGGTAGGAAATGCGTTCCAGGGTGTAATTGAGCTGTTTGTTGCAGCGACTGTGCACTGCTGCACCACTCATTTCCCTGTTTATTCACTGACCTTCTGTAACCTGAGCAGCTGCAGTAATTGCTGGTGTGCTTGCACACTGTGTTATAACAGCAGTCAGTTGTGGCTTGAGAAAAGGCATGTTGAAATAGCTGTTCATTTTCATTGCTTCTTTTTTTCTCCTTAGGTAATTCTAGGAGCTATGGATATACTCTTCAGAATAAGAGGAGGCTTGGATCTTGCATTTCAGCTTGCAACTACTGATGGTGTGTCTATAAGACTAATAGATTTCTTAATACTTATATGAACTTTAATTAAGAAACTATTTATTATGTTTATTTTCTTGGCATTTTACCAGGTGTTAAGTGCTTCTTCACAAACCTGTAAAGATTATTCTTTATCTCCATAAATTTTCCAACAGTCTTTTTCTAGCCTATGTTTTTGGTTTTAATTTGAAATAAACTTTACATTGACATTTTTAACTAATTCCATTTGCATATACTTCTTACTTATGGATTGTTATTGGCATCACTTTTCAGGTTGAAGCCAAAGTTGACCCTGAAATTCCAAGCAAATAGAGAATAAGGCAATGGATTTTGTTACAATGGGAATGTATTAATAATACAGTTTTGAGACTGTGGTCAAATCTTTCCAGAGAAATAGAGAACAAGCTAACGAGTCACTCTACCAAATTTAGGCAGGATTGGCTACTGCAATTCCATGTGATAGCAAGGGGCTAGTCCATAAGGCATTAAGGGGCTCCTGTAGTCCCCCATTGTTACAGTAAAGTGACATTCTCCTCAGAAGGCCTGCTCAGGGCTGTCAGTGGCCATTGAGCTGTCATAGGGCAGGATGAGGAAGGAGGCTGTTTCTAGCTCAGCTTGCACTCATTCTGCATTTTAAAAGGATGTGTCTCTAGCAGAAACACTGAATCCCATCTAGTGAACCTTGATAAGGAACTTGGCCTTATATGAGTTCATGAGCAGAACTGTTGAATAGATTGACATAGTCCAAAGCAGCATTTTGTGAGCTGCATCCTCAGAGAAGGGTTATTTATTTGTCTATGGTGTAGTGAATTGTAACCACAGTGAAGCAGAGTGGTTTGAATCGTCCAAGTGCATGGTATTCACACCTATCAGTGGGTAAATATGGCACACTGTTCCTTTTGAAGGGCAGTGAGCTTTTTCTTTTGGAGCAATTTTCCTTTTACTTTTCTAATAATGAGGTTTTTTACAGATTTCTACTACAAAAGTTATCTAATAGTCACCAAATTTGAGTTAATGCATCAGAGAGATGCAGCACTTGCATTTTCATTCCAAGTCAAAACAATTTTATTAAATGTATGCTCAGCAGCTATAAAAAAAGGGTGAGGGAATTTTCTAGACTAATTATATCCTTACTGTGTTTCAGAGTCATCAACAAAAAAGGCATTAGGATATGTTTTCAGTGATCTTGAAAACAAACTGTCCTCAGAGGTTCTTGTATTCAGAATTTGCCACAGTTCAGTCTATGTGTGGCCTAACAATGGTATGACCACAGTTCCAGAGCTGACTGATGAATCTGCATGTAAGGAGATAAGACGATTTATACAGTAAGTATATTTAAAAACTGGGGGGGATGGTTAACAGATTAATTTCATATTATAGAAATTTCTCTTTCTGTTGATAATTCAGATTTGATCAAGATGATGAGACCAAACGAAAGCTTGGCAAAAAAAAGGATAAAAAGTTGCAGGATACGGTATGTTCCTAATATATAAGACAAATTATCCTTTAATAATAAATGATAATTTATTATTTTTAGGGTTTTCTGTAGACAAATAGGCATTGACATGACTTTAAACAATGCTTTTAAAGTCATTGAGTCTCAACATGAATGCAAAAATCAACCTATGGTATATCAGCACATAGAAGTTTGTCTTTAACATTACCAACTCTTTTTTAACCCAAGTATTTCGTTACAGAGTTTGATACCAAATACCTGTAAGCTTACTTTTGCCTTCTTGATTCATGTGTAGTTGGAGATGTCATATTGGTGTCTTTATTCTCTGCAGCAGCAGGTAATCAATGTGGACCTCATGTTGGAAATGACATCTTCATTAGCTGCTTTGGCTCCAGTCATTGAAAGGGAAAAGAAGGAACACCACTACATAAATATGACATTACCAGTTGATGTTGTTGTATCTGTTTCTCCAGAAGAACCATGGGGAAAGTAAGTGTTATCCTGAACTTGCAATTTTTCAGCTTCGTTTATGCTTTTTCTTGAAATAATGAAGTAAAACTATGTAATTCATCAGTTTAATGAAAAGTATATAGTATTTTTGTGATGTAATTTTAACTGGGTAAATCACAAAAGCTCACGTAGACAGCTTCAGTAATCTTGAGACATCCTTTTGCTGTCTATAAAAAATTGAGTTTATCAATATCTGACAGATTTGAAAACTCATAACCATTGCTTAGCAAGGAGTTGGGAGAGTCAGGAAGATGTTCTAGAAATTTTTGTATGTGAGGTGTATAAAAGTGAGAGTTGGAGTGTATTTGATGAGTCTTTGTAATCTCAGCCCTTCATTTGAGATGCAGCTGGGTAGATAAAAAAAGTTTGAGTCTGCCTATATATTTTTTCCTTGCATTTTTTCGTATAGGATTTGACTCTGAATTATACTAAATGAGGTGGATAAAATGCAGGTAAAAAAAACCATTTAGTCATATATTTAATTTTTATTTTGGCAAATGCTCATAGTGATTGTGTTTCTGATACAAGAGAGGGTAGCTGCACTTGGGAGGACTGAATCACTCGGGACTCATTTCTGTGTGCAGGCAAGCTTTGAGAAAGGCACAGTTGGGCTCTGCCTTTCCCTGTGGGAGCAGAAGTATTGAAGTAGTACAGTCATCTGACCAGGTCAGACATGCATTTAGGTATTGTATAACTCACAGCTGTGAGAAAAAAGGATTCACAATCACTGCTCTACTTTGGAAATATTCTCTCTTGTACTTTGCAGTGTACAAAATCTCCTAGTGAAAGCAATTCATGGGCAATTAACTGACATGGAAAGATGTATCATGAAATATGTGAAAGGAACATCAATTGTGGTACCAGAACAATTTCATTTCATGTTACCAGGAAAAAATCACCTCGTAACAGTCTCATATCCTACGGGTATTTCAGATGACCAGCTGGAAAGTTACAGAAAGGTAAAGCCAACAAAACGTAACAGAACCTGATCTTTTACTTTTATTTTTAGTTTCTGTCCTTGAAGCAGTGGTAAGGCTTTCCATTCAGTCAGTATAGAATAAATACTAGCAGATACTGCTGTTTTTTAGATTTATTTTTATTATAACCAAACAGTATACTGAATGTGGAAACTTGGTTTATAAGAAGTTTTTTTAATAGAATGTGCCAGACCTCATTTTTGTAAGGGAACAACAGAAACTTTAAAAGTACATAAAATTTGGTTGATAAATATTTTCTCTAAATTATACTTCCAGTACACTATTCTTTGAATTTCTCCTTTTTTTTGTTCTTCTATGGTAGAATATCAGTTTACTTTTGGTGTGTTACTAAATTCAGGCTTTAACACATGTCCTGAAAGGGTTAGTATTGGGGCTTCTGTTTGGTTTGGTTTCTTTCTTGGGATTTTATGGTGTTGTGGAGTGTTTGTCTGTTTGTAGGGGGCTGCTTTTTGTAGCTCACAGCTGACCAGGCTTAGCTAGTTTTTGGCTTGTTTTTGCCTTTGGGTTGACACATCTAGAAAAAAGAATATGGATGAGGTGGAAGAATGTTGAGATGTGGCAGACCTTTCAGGTTGAGACTGATACCAGTCTAGGTCACACAATTTCATGTACTGAGAGCAGGGAAAGAATATTATGCAGCTTAGAGGGGTAGAAGCAGTAGGGACTTTTTCTGTGTGATGCATTACTGGGTGTAGAAAACCCAATCTAGCCTTGTGTTTGCAGAGGCCTCAGGCACTGGTGGCACTGCCTGTGTTTCCTGCTCTCTTGTCTGCTGTTCACTCTAACCCACCGATGGGAAGTGTTACTGCAGCTCCTGTAGCTGGGTTCAGTGCTGGGTCATCTGCATAAAATGTATTACCTGTATTACACACATTATCCTAGACGATCTCATCATGCCTTTCACTCTTAAGCTCTGTGAAATACAACAATATATCTCTTTAAATGTGGCTGCTGTGTGGCAAACAGAGCTTAAGAGATTTTAAAACAGACTGAATCTACTTGAACCGTAAGCCCAATATCTTTGTCTCAGTAGGTGTTTATTTGTATGCTCCAATATCAATTAAGATTATAATTTGGTTTATGTATCTACGTTACTGTGTAGATAAAACTATAATCCTTTTCTATGGTGGTGTATTTTATCATGCTTTCATAACAAACCTGTTATTCATGGTATTTTCAGTGGGGCCCCAGCAGCAGGTGTTATGTAACAGGACTGCATAAAGTAGTGGGCCCTTTAGATGGGAGGTAAGCCTGCATGAGCTTCCCTGGAGAGGTGAGGTCTAGTAGTAAACATACCTGCTGAATGTTTAATCCTGTTTTAATAATTTGCTAAATTATGCTGTTAAAATTGTATCTTCATTGCTGATTACACTGTGGTCTTTCTTTTAATCCAAAATTTGAATTGTGTTTCTTATTTTTATTTGAACTTGCATGTAGGAATTGCATGGGTTGTACAATCTGCCATGTGACAGACCATATTTCAAGAGAGCAAATGCTTATCATTTTCCAGATGAACCATATAAAGATGGATATCTCAGAAATCCACATTTACATCTTAGTTCACCTGGAATGGAGTCTAGTATGGTAAGTTTAAACTGAAAAATTTTGCAGAAAGTACCTTTTTTATTTTAATTGAGGGGTTTTTTAATTGAAAGAAGTAATTTAGATAGTCGATGTGCAGTTGAGAAAGTGAAATAATTGGCTTGACCTGAAATAATTGGCAAAAGGACACCTCTGCACAATATGGCATTGCTTTAATTTGCTGTATTTTTCCCAAGGAAATTGGATTTTCTTGGGAAGATAATGTCCATGTTTTTAGCACGTATTCTGAAAAGTTTCTCAGAACCAGGGCAAGAAACTAAAATGACCAACAGAGAAGTTTATGAGACAAAACCAGGTGGAGTAATCATGTGTGAATAAGGACCCTTTGAATCTTTCAAAGATTTGCAGTCCCCAACTGAAAACTTTACAGTGCAAGTGACAGGTTATATGACTCCTCTGAAAACTGTTGCAGCTGTGATCAGGTGCCTCTGTGTTCTCCCCTCCTGTGCAGGTTTATTTAGTACAAGGTGTTTACAGTTACCACCACTATATGCAGGACCGCATGGATGACAGTGGCTGGGGCTGTGCCTATCGCTCTTTGCAGACAATCTGTTCTTGGTTCAAGCACCAAGGCTACATAGACAGACCTATACCAACACACAAGGAAATTCAACAGGTACAGAACTTTTAAGATTATATTATACATATTTATCTAGAAAGGTTTGTGTAGATTATTTTTTAAATATCAAATCCATATATTTTGGAAGATCTCTTTTGTCCCTTAAATTGGACTGGTGGTTCTGAATTATCTGTGTTGGGTGACATCTGTACAAATAAGACACATTAAAATAATCTCCTAAATGTTTCCTTGGATTAATGTTCTATTAGAAGCTGTGATATGACATTTTCAGTGTTTTTGTCAAATGAAAAGAACAAAGAACCCAATGTGTCATGCTGAAATCAGTTTTAAAACTGCGTGTCATATTCAGTGACAGCTGGATTTGTTCCCAGATGCTACACAGGAATTCACTGACACCTTCTGCAACTTTGCCTTTGACAGTAGTGCACTTTTCCTGATTTTTGAACTCTCCTTCACTTCTTTTTCTATTGTGAATTTAAATGCATACCTGAATATGTTCATTTCTGTTAACAGCACTGAAGTAAAACTGTAGGCTTGTAGCTAATACTCATACTTACATATGCCTATCAAGGAATACTGCAGTTACCTTCAGTCTTCCAAATATAATTCTTCATGTTACATTTATTTACTGAACATTTTTAGTAAAGTTTAATTCATTACGTGAAAAAACATTTATCGTATGTAGCAGGGATGTGAACACTAAACGTAAAATCACATTTCCTGAACATTTCTCAATCCACACCTGAATTCTATTGAATTCTGTGCACTCCTGTAGTATTTTTAGGCATCTAAAAGAGGGCAGTAGCCTGCAGAAGACCTTTGGGCTTTGCGTCCTGGGCAGAAAAGGCCCCTCTCAAGTGCTGAATGTAACATGTAAGCCTCAGAATGAAGAAGAGTTTAAAATAAACCATAACCTTTGACATGGATCAGTAGCCACTTCCTCAGAGTATAATTTTATGGATCCTTTCCTGAGTGCTTTGAATGGAAATCCAAGCTTTTCAGTCTGTGAAGTTGCTTCTGCAGTGTACAAATGATGCAGTCAATTATTACAGAGCTCTCAGTGGTTGCCCTCCCTGCCTAATGTCTGCCTGTGAACCTGGGGTTGTAGTCACTGCTCATGGACACAGTTCTGCATCACTGCTCAAGGGGACATTTCTAAAACAGAACCACAGTGAATGAATTCAACATTCATTGGTCTGCTTTTGACCAGCTAGGTTCAAAACACATGCCCATATATATAAACCAACTGTTCCCAAAAAGAGGTGGAATTCCCTACTACATGTTGTTAATATTTGGGTTTCTTCCTCATTATGATGTTGCAAAGGCACTGGTTGATGCTGGAGACAAACCTGCAGCATTTGTTGGGTCACGGCAGTGGATTGGTTCGATTGAGGTACAGCTTGTTTTGAATCAGCTTTTTGGAATAACATCCAAAATACTATTTGTCAGGTAAGAATCACTATCTATTTAGTAGTGTGGTAATTGCTAAAAATACTGAATGCCTTAAAATGCAAATCATGATTACAGTACATGGGAGAAGAGGTATAATTAAAGAGATAATAAATCTTTTAAAGTTCCTTGCTCATTAACCCTCTATCCCTACCTTTAGTTGTGCTAAGTGCTTACAGATGAAGGTGGTGTTAAATTTCCTGAGAGTTTGGGGTTTCCAGTTGCTATAAATTGCTTAATAATATGGAAATTGCCCAGTTATATAAAAGTATGGTCTAATGCTTCCACAAGAAATGTGGCTCCCATTGGGTGTGCTTAATCTATAAATTGCTTCATGATATGCAAACTGATATGGAATTCAGCCTATTCCTTTGTGCCACAATTTTTGATGCAGGCGCACAGTCTGATGTCCACAGAGAACTGAATGTACACTGACAAATAAATTATTACTGCGGCCACAGACCTAACTTGTGAGTTAAGGATTGAGGCAAATTGTTGAGAAATCTGGAAAATAATGTTCTCCTTTTATGCATTTGTGTGAGAAACCAAGCAAGGGATTTGTTTCCATTCTGACAATCTGATGTTCTCATACACAATGAAGAACTTTTCACAACAAAGATAAAATACTAGTTTTTGCATTTATCAGAAGAAAAATTACAGTATTTTTTATCATTTAGGCAGCACTAAGCCAGCACTATGCAGACTAATAAAATCCTGAACATTTAGTAAATACAGTCATGAAATTAAAACATACACTAAGAGTGTGTATGAAAATACAAACCAAAATACTTCTCATGTGTTATGTTTATTTAGAATAAATTCACACTGTACGTATTTTAAAAGAGCATGGTGATGGGGATCCTTAATGTTAGGAAAATAGTTCAGGTCTTTAATATTTTAATCTTTTTTTTTGTTCCAGAGCTAGTACTTTGAGATGATCTACCTATTATTTATAGCAGCTATGACAGGCCCTGCCAGTAGGAAGATTTTTATTCCTGCATATGAGAATATAGAATACATATAGGAGTATAGATACACTCCTTTGTGAACTGGGTAGAATTGCTCATAGTGCTGCTACAAGAGAGCACCAGTTTTTCTCAGTGTTAGAATAAACCAACATCACTACCATGCCAGGAAGAAGAAACAATCATGCAGCTTTTTCAGCTGGTCACTGGCAGTGGATAGCATTCTTGTCTTGGCTTATTTCCAGCTAGCATCTCTAATTCTTTATGGAAATAAGACTTCACAGCTGCACCAACAACACCGGTACTGGATCCATTGTAATAAATACACCATTTCCCAGTTTTGTATTCTGTCTGTGTTTAATCCATTCTCTCTACTTGGGAGCTAGGCACACACTTTCACTGGGTTTTAAAAAGATACATAGAGACATATACTTCTTTCTATATAAAGAAATATAAAGACAAGATACTAAAAATATCTGTGTTAATTTCCTTGCCTAGCAAATGGACCTTGTGTTAGAAAATGTTTTTCAGATTTTCTCAGGAAATTTACACAGGAATAGTCCAAATGATTTTCTAATCAGTTATCTATGCAGTGAATGAGTATAATGGATAATTAGAGAAGTAAGCCTAGTGAGAATGACAAATCTGTTACTGTTTTTCTTACTTAGCCAGGGTTCTGAACTAGCATTGCAGGGAAGAGAACTTGCTAATCATTTCAAGACTGAGGGAACTCCAATTATGATTGGTAAGTACTTGAGTGTTGAAGAATGCTAATGAAACTAATGAAAGTGCATGGCCTCCCTGTGCTGAATTTCATTTCAATTAGAACCCATTTAATTTACTGTACAAGAGCTAATCAAAACCGTAGATGAATTAAAAATTATGTTTTTTCCAAGGTAGCTTCAAAAAATATGTGATTGGTATCTTGGTTGGTATCTTTTTATTCAGTATTTCTTTCAAACTCGGTATTAAACATGGTAAGAAAGGTAACGGTAAGAAAAGGATGTTTTTATAAATTGCTGTTAAGTCAGCTTGAGCTGACTTCCATTCTCTACAGGAGCAGACATTCATACAGTTCCCCAAAACATCCCCTCAGAGAACAGTACTGTTTATCTGGCTTGGAAGAGAAAGGATATTATCCAAATTTGTATTCAGACCAGTTTTAGTAATCTGAAATATTGGTATGATAAGAAGTGCCATTTGTAAAAATACTGTGACGTTAATTGAACTACTTCTTCCATGCTGTGTTTTAGGAAATTAGTAATATTGATATTACTATTTTCAACTTTAATAACATTAATTTAAGCAATTTTGCAGTCTGTATTTGTCATTCCATAATACAGCGTAACTTTCTCAAAACAGAGGTGCCAGAAGTCCAGACTTTGGTATGGTGATGATTTAGATCAGATATTTGGAAGAAATGTTTCCATGTGAGGGTGGTGGGACACCAGAACAGGCTGCCCAAAGAAGCTGTGGGTGCCCCAAGGCCAGGGGGATGGCCCAAGGCTCAAGGTCAGGTTCGACGGAGCTTTGGGCACCTGGTCTAGTGGGAGGTGACCTGCCCATGGTAGGAGGCTTGGAACTAGGTGATACTTTAAAGTCCCTTACAACCCAAACTATTCTATGATTCTATTAAATATTCCTGGCCTTTCAGCAGGGTTTGTGTTTGAATTTCAAGAATGTAGAATCCTATGTTGAAAAATCTTGTAGTCTGTAACCTGTCCTCCCTGTAGGTTGGTTTAATTTTTGTTGTTACTGGAGGGCTGGAGATGGGCTTTTTGGGATTTGGGCTTTGGGGATTGTTTTTGCTTGTATTCTTCCAGGCATTTTGCAATCCCTACATGCTGTGTGGAGTTACTACCACAGTATTGTGGGAATGTAAAGTATTGCATGTTATCTGAAAGAAACATGCAAGAGCTGACCTGTGCCCATCAAAATATCCCCTTTTCCTGTTTGCAGGCTGGGGAAAGGGAAATCAGAATATACTCTTCTGCCCCTAATATTCATTGGTGTAACTTTGTAGAAAACAGCAAATAAACCTTATCCAGGATTTCTGATTTCTCTTCTATTTTTAGTCCTTCTACAATCAGGAAATTTTACAGGTTCTTTCCTACAGTTAGGTTTCTTTAAAGAAAAAGTGCAGAAGGAATGTTTTAAATATTCTTGATTTCATCTGGTGGAAGTGTTGAAGATTTAACTTGCCTTGCTGGCTTGGAACAAATTTGGAAAATACATTCTCTGTTTATTTTAGTTACTACAACTAACGTTTCTTAGACATAGTAAAGATACATTGTTTAATAATGTGAAGAATCTTATGTCAGACACTTCAGAATCATCTTGATACAAGCTAATCTGTTAATCTGATGTACTTTTATTTAACTCTTGCAGGTTAAGTCAATCCCAATGAAAAAAAATTCAGCAATCTGTGTTTCTCCTATTTTAGGTGGAGGTGTTTTGGCTCACACGATATTAGGAGTGGCTTGGAATGAGACTACAGGGCACATAAAATACTTGATTCTAGACCCACATTACACAGGAGGAGAAGATCTGCATGTTATTTTGGAAAAGGTGAGACTTGATGTACATATATACTCACATATTTATGTATATACATCTATTTTGACATTAAACAAATAATGTCCAGCCAAATACAAATTGGTCATTCTCTGGCTTCTCAATTCCTTATGGAAGAAGCACTGACCCCAGTTAACCTACATACTACAATACGCTAAGTGTTGTCAGTTTCTTAAGCTTAGTGTCTTTGGAGATACATCAGATCAGCAACTACCTCAAGTTATTATACTATAAAGCAATGCTCTTTGTTTTATATTAATTCACCCATCTCCCCTTTTACCCAGGAGTATATACAATAAATGTGTTTTGTATTTTGAATAAAACAGAAAATTCTGTTCAGGCTGTAAGATGCTCTAAATGAAGCAGAGAATTTATTTTAAATTTTAAAAGTTATTTTAAAAATCCAACACTAACCATTCTCAGATCAGGCCTTGAACAATGTTCAGAGGGTAGGTACTGAAATGTTTTGAAAATATGGAAAATCTCCAAAGCACTCAAGTGTATGCAATGTCATTTCCACATTTAAAGCCACTAAAAGAGATGACGCAGCACATTACAAGCCAGTAAATATGATGTCAGAAATGTAAACTCTCAAAGAGGCTAAATCATCCTGTAAGTGCTAGGTAATCAATGTCTTTACTGTTTTTCATATTAAGTTGCAAATAGTAACTTTTATTTCTAAACTTTGATACCCCTGTGTAGGCCCAACAAAAAAAACAACCAAACAAAAAAAACAAACAAAACCCCAAATAACCAACCAAGCAAACAAAAACCACAAACACCCCCCCCCCAACAGCAACAAACAAACAAAAAAGAGCTATTTAAGAAGCATTTTGCTGGCCTATAATGATCAAAGCTTGAAATAAACACAGAAAGAAAAAATTTCCAAAGAACATGTAGGACCAAAGGCTGTTACCACTACTAGCTGTTAAGAATGGTTCAGTGGTCCAGGAGGATAAAATGCAGATAAATGCAGAACCCACTTTCCACATCAAAAGTGTCTAGGGAGGAAGTAAGGTGGACTGTGTGTAGCTCTTTTCTTCAAAAACACCTCCAGTAATTATGTGGTACTCTGCAAACTTAAAAGCTTTTGTTAGACTGTTTCCTTCTGCTGAATCAGGTTGAACAGCACGATTTCTGGTATTAGGAACTCTGTTTGGGGCTGAAATATCAACTATTACCAAATAAGGCAAGGATTCAGGATAAGAAAGGGAAACTGAGACTGATGGAGTTTCAGAATAACATTAGCCTCTCAAGAGCAGCAGAAGGTAGTGGAGAGGTGGGGATGAGGAGGAGATGATACTTTCTAAGATCTAGGCTGGGAAGGGAGGAGGAGGGAGAGAGTCTTTGTAATATGTTTTCCATTAATGTGTTTCCAGGCATGTAGAGAACTTTCTGAAAATTGTCATTGCATTCTATAAACATTTGAAAACAATGCATACAGCTTAGATTAGCATGATTAGTAAAATAAGAATTAAAAGCTGTCTTGCTTTTCCTTGGACAGGGCTGGTGTGGATGGAAGGGCCCAGAGTTTTGGAACAAGGACGCCTATTACAATCTATGCCTACCTCAACGACCAAAAGCTATTTAAATTCACTCCTACGTTGAACATGCTGAGACAGAATAGTAGCTGATCTAGATAAAACTATCCTGTTATTTATCAAAATAATGCTTCAAGTCAATCAAAACTCAGTTGAAATAGAAATGTTGAGTAACTTAAATTAAGAAACTATTTTTTTTAAATGAAACCTCTAGAAATAAGAGTTACCTGCTTTGAACTGTGTTCCTTACAAATGCATTTATTAGGCAACAAATACTCTGTACTTTCCTGTAGCACAATTTTAGGTTTATATAGTATTTTCTCTTCTGCTATAATCTTTATTGATTCAATGCCAAATCCTTTTGTTTTATGGAATTCTTTCATGACAAAAAGATAAACTGTCCTCTGCCTTTCAAGTTCCACTTAGCCAGCTGTCATTATGAATCTGTTTAAAGGCCTTGTTTGTTGCTGCTGTTCTTGATGACGCATTTAGGAGTGGGAAAAGAATGGCTATATTTACTTAATTTTATTAATTTTGCTTTCATACTTACACAGAAAAAAAGCAAGAAAATCAATTTTTCCATGTTCATTTATTTGTAGTTGAATGAATACAAGTATTCCAGGGGGGAAAAAACCTCACAACATTCTTCTGTAAGAAGTAAAAATAAACAAGCTTTCCTCCTTCTCAGAAGGAGACAATGTCCCAGCACATACATCTGATGGCTCCGTGTATCATCCAGTCATGGTTCTTCAGACTTTGGATTCCCCTTATTTCACGTTGGTATTACAAGCTGTGTCTTCTGGCAGCTAGGAGACAAGATCTGTCGTAGAAACAAACAAAATAAGTCTGTAGCTGCTTCATCAGTACATCAGTAAGAGTACATATGATTTTTATTTTTTCTGTGTTAAAGTAGCCTCTTAAGTGGCATTCCATATGTATGGTCCATTTCCAAGAAGACCTTAACCTTAAGTACCTATGCAAGTTCATCCTTACTAGGAGGCTTCTAAATCTAACTGCTCTGTGGCTAACACACATTTGTTTTACTTAGATGCTAAAAACATTTTTTAAAATAGTCTGAACTCTATCAAACCAACACTATTACACACCATCTGATCTTCTCCTCTTCCTGTTTATGGATCTGCTGGTTTCACTTTCTTGTTTCTGTGCAGTTGGACACTCTCTCCACAAGCCATGTCTGTCACTTAGGGAATATCCAGGCTGTCCTCTCAGTTTCATTGTCTGAGTGTGCTGAATTGTCCTGAGGAACTTGGCACATTCCAGAAAGCCGTAATCCAGTGCAAGGTCTGCTGCTGTCTGTCCACTGTTGTTGCACAAGCTGAAATACAGAATTAACAATAACCAATTAAACTGGAAAAATGAGGAAGCACTGAGTAAGTGGTAATTCATGCTGTTGTATAAAAATAAGTATCGAGAATCAAACCAAGAAGGTTTGTTAAGGATAGCATAGGGCTACAGGGGGCTGGTAATAAATACAAAAAGGAATAATTCTTTTAAAATAAATTTGTCATCAGACTATTACTGGCTTAGCATATCAGAAAGGCAAGAAGAGGGTGAGATTAAGATCAGGAATAGTCTCTCAGCAGATATCACAGAGGTATACAGCTAAACAACAACATGTGAGCATGTGGTCTGTGCTCCTTTGTTGTTGTCAGTTTTTAATACTCCTATGGCTATAGTCAGGCTATATTTGCAGCCTGAGCGTGTTCTGAGCAAGTTAAATGTACTCTGTAAAATGCACATCCTTTGATGCTCTTACAGAAGGCATTAAATGTCGCTCAACTTACTCAATTTTAGCATCACCAGCAACAAGGAGGGCAAGACATTCCAAACTCCCAACTTTTGCTGCTTTATGTATCGGGGCTTCTCCAAGGCAATCCTAAAAACACAATTTATAAATAACCATCATTTGCAAGAAGAGTAGGATAAAGCTGTCTCATTCTCCAAAATGACTGGTTTATGTATACCATAGTCTGTTGTGAACTGAGATTAAAGGAATATAGCTAGTAAAGTGTACTTGGTAACTACCATTAAATGTATAATGTATTCATCACAAAGTAGAAGTGCTGTCTCCCACAGTACTCATTGTTTTATCTTTGCCTTCTAAAAGGTAACTTACACAGAATACTCTCTACACAGATTAACAGCATCTCCTAGCACTATTCGGGAATTGCTTTGAGCAATAGCTTGCTACCAGCTCAGAGGTATAAGGAATGAAACTAAGCAACTTGAGTAAGAATCTTTATCTTTACTGGAAGTAGGGACAAACTTTTGGAGGAAAAATAAATATTCAGAAGTGGAAAGGAATTACATTGTTTGAACATCTGCATTTAGCACTGTAAGTGTGAAAATTAAATTATACATTGCAAGTGAAGTTGCTAACGCACTATAGACAGGATTTCTGGTTCCTGCTAGAAGTTACTCTAGAATAAGCAACCCCAGGTATCTCATGCAATACAGCTGAGTAAAAAAACTGCTCTGTTAGATAAAAAGTGTGTAAATAACATTAAGTAGATTTACTGACATGCCAGATTAGAAGTGGAAGGAATAAAATGTGGTTTTTACCTGTTGGTTCAAATTTGCTCCTGTCTGCAGTTGCCAAAGTAGAAAAAAAGCTTCACCACCACAAGCAGCCAAGTGAGCTGGAGACTGACCAGAGGCATCTGCAGGTGCATTCACACCAGTTCCTGTCTCAAATAGGTTGTTGAAACTACCAGACTGAAACGACATATCAAAAGAATAAAAGAAATGTTTACCGCCAGTGTAAGCCAAGGCAGGTCTCAGAACATTGCATCACAGCAAAAAAACATTCCCCTTGCAAATCATTGGACCTTCATGTCCCTTGAGACTGCTTTTTACTTTTTTTTTTTTTTTAAGAGCAGTGCAAGAAAGACCTTTTGGCTTTTAATCTCTTAACCAGAAATACCAATGGACAGCGGCAGTGCCCCAACATTAACAGCAGCAGCTCCGGGCAAACCACACCTCATTCACTTCCGCAACTGGGCTCCCGGTAAGACAAAACCACACAGACCCTCCCAAATCTCACCTCTGAACTGCAGTCCAGCATCAGCATCGCTTCCCGTTGCTGGGCGCCGGGGCTATCGGGGCTCGGGGCTGCGGGATCCAGGCGCGGGTCCCTCCGTGCCCGCCTCCCCNCACCGGCCCGGAGCGGGCGTCGCTGGAAGCCGCGCTGCCGCCGTCAGCTGAGAGCTGCCGAGCACGGAGCGCGGCCTGGTGTTCGCTGGGTTGTGCCGCCAGCACAGCCTCCATAGTGGTTCTGCCAGCTGACCTGCCGCTGGTTGGGAAGGCTAGACCAAGGCAGACTTAGATCTAGGAAGGAAAACAATAGAGAATTAATTGAGGTTTTTTTCCTCCCCCCAAAAAAGCTTAAGTCAGTAAAAAGAAATCCGTATCGTTGTCCTGCCCAAGCTCTGCCACTATTTAGGAGGGACTGGCCAGACGTGCCACGCTGTGAAAGCCAGCTCTCCTCTTCAGCACAGACATTACAGCAAGTTCATTACCAGTCTGTGCGGAACTAGAATTGGCAACGGTGGATCTGGGCACAGCCACCTGTTAAATCTCTTCTCAAAATACGTTTGCAAAAGCAGAACTGCGATTGTCACTTACATGAGCTTGAAGTATCCTAGAGAGGGTGAGTGACCAAGGTGCACAATTCTGTTCCCTTAGCATTATGGTGTTTCCTTCTGTGTCAAATACCTACATGTTTGTTATGGAAGTTCCTCATAATCACTACCATCACTTAAAAAAAATTTAAAATCAGGTATTTGAAAAACAAATATTAATGGCATGGTTTTTATAAACAGAGACAGGCACGAAGAAGCCTAACAGTGTTCCTTTAGGGCATACATAGTTCTGAAATGAATTCACAAACATGATGAAATTACCTTCTGCTTCTCCTTCAGGAAAGCTAATATAAATTATTTTAGTGGAATATGAGCATATACAGTACAATTTTTAAAGGTGCAGAAATCCAGGTAGATAGGCAGTGATCAATTGAGCAGATTTATTTGAGTAAGTGACAGTTTTCACTTCTCTTTTATATGGAAATAAGTACACTTGTGTAATTACAAAATGTTGTATTGGGTTTTTCCCTGAACAGCTAGCCAAGCAAATTAGTTAACAAACAAATAAAATTCTTACCCTTCTAACTATGCTTTGTTAGGGGTGAAATACCTCTGCACCGATGCCAGAAATCCACAGTCATCGTTTATGCAACTTTAAAGACTCTTTTGAAAACACACATATGCAGAATTAGCTTAAGACTAAATATTTTGCATTGCCCAAGAGGTTGTGTTTTGGGTTTTGTTGGGGGGTTTTTTTTGGTTTTTGGTTGGTTGGTTTTTTGGTTTTTGTTTTGTTTTGTTTTGTTTTCAAAATCTTCCCTCCTTACATTACCTCTGCAATTCAGAGGTTACAAGCTGCACCCGAGGAATATCATCTTTCCAGCCTAGCCACCTACACATGCATCTGAATCTGGTCAGCCAAAACTCTCTTCAAATTCCTGCTACTAATTGGTTCTTGAGCTTCAGGTCACATTTTGCACACCTCATTAGTGTCTACAAAACTCTTCTGCTTTTGAATAACTGGTAGTTGTGCTGGTATAAACACAGAAGCAACAATTGTCATCTATTTTGTATGGGGCAACCCCAAGTGCCAGTTAAGGACAAGGCTTCCTGGCTACAGCTGTTCTGGAACATAACTTGGGAAAAATTCCTCTGTGCTTTGTGTGTCAGATCACACATCTTGCATAGGTAGCAACAAAATTAAATTGGAAAACTGGTTCTAATAAATGTGTAAGCAGTCAGATAAACCAAGGTGTGCTGGTGAATCTCACACCCTTCTGCATCAAAAGCAGCCATGCAGCCCACTGTTAATTTGCTGAAGGTTACTGCTGCTTTCACAGACTGTTCTTCACTCTGCCTGTTAAATGAAGTCATTGATTGATGCTTTAAAAAAAAAAAAGTTCATTTTCTTGTAGATTTTTTTTTTGGTTGTATCATCTACACCAAATGAATCAGGATTAATTTTAGGAGTTTCCTGGTACTTAAAGTCACTTCGGACTGCTGGAAAATATCACGTTGAGCGCATGGTTTTAACCATACAAATCTGCAGGCATCACTCTTTCGTTTTGATTGTTGCCTCTGTCCCTGTTGCTATAGAAACAGATCACACTGCCAAAAATGGAAGGATGATAACCATCTGGAAAAACTGGGAGCACAGCTAAAGATTATTTTGAAAGCACTCACACATTTTGATATTATTCCCTTTTTGTAAGAGACAGCCAGAAGCAATCAACGGAAGTGGAAGCAATCCTTTACATTCCACGAGAAACCTCGAATAGCATTTTCCCTCAATTATCCTTTTAAGTTTTTTAGTATCTATATGGGCAAAACAAACTACATTACAACAAACAGTTTCTGATCACTGAAAGTGGTGAAGTCCCGCCTGCTAGACTGGTGCCTTTTGCCATAAATTGCATTCAGAGTTTCTACTCCTTTTGCCCATAGTCGTGTTCTGCAGAGCACTTTGAGCTTCTCCTTTTAATGTCCCCCAGAACCGGCGGTAGCGGGGAAGATCCGGTGGGTGCCCAGCCCTCAGCCTGTGTTGTCACTTACGGTTTGGCACCGGGCAACGGGCGGAGGTGGAGCAAAGCCCAAGCGGAAAATGCCTTCTGCACATTCCCAGGCTTCCTCCTGCCTTGCCAAAGGCTGTGGGACCCCAGGCGCAGCTATGGCGTGCCGGGTGCCGGCACAGGCCGGCCAGGGCTGCGGAGGGCTCCGGCACAGCATCAGGGGTCGGTCCCGGGCCGGCGGCGCCGGGAGCTCGGCAGCAGCGGGGGCCGCGGCCGCGCTCCCTTGTG
>VWYP01005718.1:0-23756 GCA_013400435.1 Pycnonotus jocosus
AAAAAGGCAAAACCAAAACAAAAGTAGGGCCCACCATCCATTTTCTGGAAGAGGAACTGAAGCAGCTACTGTTCACGGCTTGGTTGATTGCAGAGACAGCAGCTCTAAGTCTGTGCTGCAAATAATGACCTGGTATGTAGATAACACCACCCTCTCTCACTGTCTCCTTGCATAATGCCCTAGTTCTAAAATATGCAGTTTTTATAGGCACAATTATCATAAAAGTGAAGACAAAATAATTTATTAATTCTTGTAGAGGGGAGTAAAAAGGAAGAAAGGTATGACATATGAAGCAAAAATGACTTGGTGGAGGGAAAAAATCTTACTTCTAACAATGGGTAGGAAGACATGGTGCCACCTTACCTGCTCTTATTTGGAATGAGGCCCTTTTCCAGCTCATTTCCAATTCTCACAGCCAGCCAGTTTCCCAGTTTGCCGTCATACAGTGTATCAACTACTCTAAAGATCTCCCCTCTGGTAAATGCTAAGCTCTGTGGTGACTCTTTTTCACATTCAAAGTGACTTCTGATGAAGAATGAATCTCCTCTGCCACAGGCCATGATGTCTCTGTAGACTAAAACAAGACCTCCATTTTAGTTTATTTATTTTCACACTTGAAAGAAAGATTAAGCTGTGATTCTAGCAAATACAGCTTTGAAATTCTAAGCGTCTGCTCAAAAAGATGTAAAAACTCAGATCTACGTTCCCTTACACACAGGTATCAGGAGTGTTCCATGCTTGTATGTGCACAGCCCTTACAGCTCCAGGGCAAAAGGCAGCTATGGTACTACAGTCTTTTAGCAGCCTGTGTCTCCCAAAAGGAAAGCAAGAAGCTTTTCTTGCTCCTTAACTGCTCATGAATAAAACTGTCCATTTTCTGCTGATCAAATCCCTTCTGACTGCCAAGGCACAGCAGACTTCTCCCGGCTGCTACAGACAGAGAAGCAGAAGAAAAAGCAGTGCCTTACCACTTTTCAGGATTAAGAGTTACTATTCGCTAATAACAAACGACATGGAGACAAGTACTCTGAAAAACACATCACACATGCAGCCGTGTACATATGGAATATAGCTATCTTCTCACCTAGTGAAAAGGAGATAAACTAAAATGCTATCAAAAATAAGCACAAGAGAGATTATATGTGGTTTCACTGACAAAGCACAGATTAGAAGATTCATATGTACGCATACATTTTTTTCAAAGACCCTACCTTCATATTTGCTTTGAGCCAAAATTGTCACAGTTTNGCTATTAACAGTAATCTTCCTGAAATAAAATGTTCTGGTTGAATCAAAAATATGAAAAATAAATCACCATAACCCAAATAAACTGGAGAAAGATGAAAGAAGAAAATTTTGGTGGCCCAAATTTTTCCCCCTCCAAGACTAGGAAAAAACATTGTACAAAAAAATTACTGTCCCGTCTTGCAGTGTTTTTCTTTATTAATATTTAACTACTCCTTCCACAACATTACAAACAACCTAAAGCTTGGTATACAATTCTCCTTCAAAAACTCATTTCTGTAAGATCCCTCCACCACAGTAATTATTATTATTGCTCCAAAGCAATAATTTGATTCCTGAGATCATAATTTCTCTCGTATCTCCACTAAGAAGCAATCAGGGACACATACTCATACCTTAAGAATCTGATCTCCTTCCTGCAGTCCCTCCTCATCAGCTGAGGTACCTTCTTGAATTCCAGCAATAAATATCCCTACATCATTTCCACCAGCCAGTCGTAGACCCACACTGTCCCCTTTCTTGAATCTCACCATTTTTGTATTAGGACTACAAGATTTACAAACAGAAAAAGGAAGTAAGGTCAGATATCAAGCATATAACAGTATTAGGATGCCAAAAGAAAGAAAAATTACAACTCCTCAACAATATCATATTAATAACATTCTTATCTCCTTTCTTTCACTATATAGGCTGTATTTACTGAGGTAACCCTTCAGTGAAGGCAAGAAGCAGAGAATTTGCATTTTTCAGAGTGGAAAATGAACTAAGAATAGTGACTATGTGGCATGCACCAATCTGACTGAGCAGGAAAACAGGTCCCTGCTTTTGAAACCTCAAAGTAGCTCCCTATCCTCTGTCATAGGAACACCTGTGGTTTTTGTGAAAACAGACTGAGTTATGAGTAATCATACTCATTGTTTTGTCTTCTATAATCTAATGAACTGTCATATGATTTAAACTGATACCTATTTTCTTTACTGTTTAACATGTTTGTTAGACGTCTTCAAATTTTCTTGTAGTGAGAAATATTTTCAAGTATAATCTACTGATACGTTAACAGTCAGTCCTTCCATTGGACTAGGCTCAGCTTTTTTGCTGTCAGAAAATCTGTATGCCTGAGTGACCTTCCAGCTCAGAGGACACTACTTATCTGTCAGCCATTCTCGGTAATACCCTAAGCCTGTATTATAAATTCCCTTCACCAAAATAATGACTTGATTAATTTGCACATCAATGACAACATATGCAGAGTCCAACCCAGAAAAGGTCTGAGAAGAAAATCCACTTAAGAAAATACACCAAGCTACAGAACATTTTCAAAACTTAAAGTTTCTCCTTACAATTCCAATACTCCTATTCCTTCAATTTCTGTATGTGGAAACTCTCAAAAGAAAACATGTAAATTGATTTCCTATTAATAAAAATGAAATAAAACAAAACTCTTGCATGTGTTCCCGTGCAAGCCCAGAAACAGAGGGTGTTCTATACCTTCCAGGTAGTTTCCAGGCAGATATGTCTAAAACTAAGTTGATCTCAACTATTATCAGTTAGAAGTCATGTCACCTCTTCTCAGCATTAAGCTACAAAGGGAGCATCATTCCAAATGAGAGAAAGAACACAAACCCATGCAGCCCAGAATCACATACTGATAACTGGAAGAATACTGAGTGCAAAAGAACTCAGCAAGTGCCACCTTACCCGTATATTGCTTCATCTTCTGGGCTGGGTTTAAGAATTGTTCGTGGAACTGGTTTTGGCTGAGGCACTAAACGTGAAAAAAAGAAAGACAAAAGAAGTTATTGAAATATTGAAAAACTTATAAATAGCAGGAATTTTTGGCTATTAGATAGCAATCAAATCCTCCATGCTAAAGATGAGTACAGATTTAAAAATCAAGCATGTCTGACTAAAATAAATTTATTTCTATTTTTTTAATTCTTGAAAAAGAAAAAAAAAAGTTGAAGGAAAGGATGGATACACAACTCTTCCAGGTAAGCTAGATCAGACTTCATTCATCTGCTTAGGGCAACAGTCTATCAGCAGATGTTCTAGGAGAGTATTTGCTTTTTTCAGGTGGTAATTCTGATAAGCAACTGCCATCAAAAAATATCAGGTGTTTCTTCCTGCACCACAAAGCAAAGACAAACCTCTTCCCTGTGGTCAGGGTGGGGCTGACATGAAGGGCATACCAACTTTGTCAGCATAGTTGAGGGAATGGACATTCCCATCCTTCAACGGACATTCTGTGGCCAGTGGGAAAAAAAGCAAACAAAACCTTCAGGCTCTGACCTGCTGGGTCATCCTGGTACTTCAGTTCTTTGTTTGAGTCTACAGCTGTAACAGCAGGAGCAGCAATGTCACCAGTTGATTTGAATGGAGTAGGCATTGCTCCCATTCTGGACATCCTACTGGAGGGATCCTCTTTTGCACTAAAAGAAAGAAATAGGAAAAAAAAAAAAAGTGTCATGAAATCAGATAAGAATGTATATATTTGAATAAGTCCTTTGATAAGCATGAGAAAAATGAAGTAGAGAAGACAATTTCTTACTTCGGTTTCTCTTTCAATTTTTCATTGGATGAATGTGAATCTAGATCAGAATGATGTAATCTGTCATCTTGAGGGGAGAATGATCTGTTTGATTCTATTTCAGAAATATCTGTAAAGAGAGTGGCAACATGCAGGACTTGTGTAAGTTATCTACTCACCTGATTAGCATGTGTATTTACAGAGTTTTCACATATAGGATACATTTCAGCCCACTCTCATCTGAAGTTGGATTTGATAAAGATTCAAGAAGTGCCTTTTAGTGTTTCCACCCCTCCACCCTCTCAAAATATTTCAGGAAAGTTTCACACAACTTAAAGAGTCACACTCACGTCACACAATTACTTTGAGCATACCACAGATGCACTAGCTAGTGCTAGCAGCTAGCACTAGGTGTCATGGAGGTGTCATTTGATTTGAGGTGTCACAGAGGGTTCCAAACCAAAGACCACCTTCACATCAACAGTCCTCACATCATTGCCCTACAGTGGCAAAGGGAACAAGAGTGGCCCTCGCATTTGAACTGCACCTCAGACTTCACAGTAAAACCTACAGAAAGTTCCACCTCATATTCTGACACCAGAAAAGCAAGTATCTTGCTCCAAATAATATAACATCCTGTTCTCCTAAACATTCTGAGCCCTTCCCAAAGCAAGATCAGGCTGAGAGATACAGCTCACACACTTGTGTAGAACAGATGCTAGGAATAGAAACCAGTTATCCAGGGGTACTTTATTTCCTCTTATCCTGAAATTCCTTCCCTCCATTTGAATGCTGCCATGAATGTTAATATCCTCAGAAGGAGAGACCAGTCCAATGCACTTGTTTTAAAATTTTTTATTAAAGCAACTGATTTGCTGTTCCAAGAAGAAAGACTGAATTTGCCAGACCAAAAGACTGATTCTGCCATTGGTCCTTCCATCTCTGCCCCTTCCTGAAGTGTAATTAAAGGGTTACTACAGAATTATTTTCACCCAAAGAAAGAGGACTTGTTGCTTAATTGACTCTTACTTAGGTTTGTGTTTCATTGTTTTTCTTAAAGAACCTAATACCACTCTGCCACAGCAGAACAGTATAAGCTCCATTTTGTTTTTGCACAGAGTCCAGAACTTTGAATCCACATTAAACCTCACCATCCATTTCTGAGTCACTGTCATTCAGTGAAGGAATGTTGAGCAGTGTCTGCTTTCGGTCCCTGAGAACAACCAGCTGGAGCTTCCCACGTGATTTCTCAATCAGTTTTCGGGCATCAGCTAAAGACATGTTCTCTGTCACTGTACCGTTGATCTGGACACAAAAAGGCAACAATAACAAAGAGGTCAGCATTGTGCTCATGTTTAATACTGAACTTGACTATAGCATGACTTAGTACAGAATAACCACTGTAACCAGTGCCTGCCAAACAGCCAGCAGTAAAACCAGAACAGACCTTGAGGATGATATCTCCCTCATGAAGGTTGCCATCTTTGGTTGCTAGGCCAGTACGAGTCATTTCTTTTATGAAGATCTGACTGCCAAGACGGAGCCCATATTCTGGAACCAAGAAGATAATCCACTGAAGCTTAAAAGATGAGCAAGGATGCACTGTTTTAAAAACTACCCTGTCTACACATATCAAACACCATTATACCATGAGAGAGGAAAAAAAAAAAAAGTAGAAAGTAGGCCTAGTAAACCCACTTCACCCTAAGCTGAGTCTCCAATACCTATGCTGCCATTACAGTATGAACAAGCAACAACCCAAATCCAATTACAGTTGGAGGACTGGTCTGCACCTTCAGATGCAAAACAATGCCTTTTTTCTGGAGCTGCTTATTAATGTACTGGACTGGCTTCTCTCTGATTCAGATTTTGCATGGCATAGAGGGCAGAAAAGGGTCAAAAAGCACTAATAGAAGTATTTATTTTCATCATTTGCTGCATGCTGACCTGTACTATCTGTACTCTATATCTGTACTCTGCCTTGATTGTTTCAGGCAAAAGAATTTTTTTTTATTCCTCTGCCCCCTTTTTTCCCTTTGATCTAAGTTAGGATCAGTATATTTGCTACTTAAAAAGAAAGGCAACATCCTTAAAAAACATGCATCCTAGAACAACAGAATGTTGTTCTTCTTTAAAAGATCACCACATTTAGCAAATCTGCAAAGTATCCATTTGAATGGCAGAGATTATTATGGTATAACTAAACATAAAAATGAACAAACACACCTTAAATTTCTCCTTACTTGTATACATATCTACATTATCTTTACAAGTGGAAACACTACATGCAGAGGAAGAAGAGGAAGAAGAGGAAGAAGAGGAAGAAGAGGAAGAAGAGGAAGAAGAGGAAGAAGAGGAAGAAGAGGAAGAAGAGGAAGAAGAGGAAGAAGAGGAAGAAGAGGAAGAAGAGGAAGAAGAGGAAGAAGAGGAAGAAGAGGAAGAAGAGGAAGAAGAGGAAGAAGAGGAAGAAGAGGAAGAAGGAAAAAGGATTGTTGCCAGAGACAATAAAAGAAGAGATTACTTCCTGCATGCAAAGTTTATGTAGCAAAAAATTGTTAAAACTACAACAGGGCAGATTAAGAAAGAAACGCAACAACCACACCCAACTCCTCAGAAATGAACCATTCCACTCAAAACAAAACAAAACAAAACAAAACAAAACAAAACAAAACCCCAAGCAGAAAATTATGTACAATCTAATCTCAGATATGCTTTCCAGCACAAGTCTTTATTTCACAGTGAACAAAAGGCTTTTGGCTTCATTTACACACTTCAATACTCAGCAAAGAAAGGCTGAAATGCTGCTATTTCAGTATTTTTTAATGGCCAGAACCAAACAAACTGCATTATTAAAGGCAGTCTACTTTTTATCCTTTCTAGCCAACCCTTTTGTAGATGTGCCAAATGTAATCTGAATCATGACCGGATCCATGTTTTCCATCAGAACCAGAAGAAAAGGGCAGAGAAAATGGAAAACAAGGACACAGTGGCTTGAAAAGACTGAAATTATGTGGGTGAACAAAACTTTGTTCAAAGGTAAAGTTCAGGGTTCTGGGGAAAAAGCATCCCAAATCAGCCAGAAAGAATGAAAGAACAACTTAAACCATCCTTTAAAAAATCAACACTTAACCTGCAAAAGTAGAAAGTAATTCAGCTCTTCTCTTTTCCCGACCAAAACCCACACTGTACTGGAAGTTGACTCCTTTCCTCCTCCATTATACCTACCTTCATTATGTCTGCCTTTTGTTAGGAGAACACTGATGGGTGCACCCTGATCCTGTGGCCCTAGGTACTCATGTTGGCGATGTACTTCAGGCGAAGGGCTGCGGGAACGGAGCCTGTCCTGACTACGACTCCTCATTTCCCTTCCATATCTAGGATCAGATAAGGATCCGTGGCTGTAGCTGGGTGGGCTGTAGTCTCCTCTGTAGTCCCGTTCGTAGCCAGCATCCCTGTCAATGCTCCTTCCCCTGCTCCGATCCCTTCTGTAGTCTCGGTCCAAGCTCCTGTCGACACTCCTCCCACGGCTGCGGTCGCGGCTGTAGCCGCGCTCCCTGTCACGGTCCCTGCTCCGGTTACGGCCCCGGTCATGCTCATCTCTGTAGCTCTGATCCAGGTTGTTTCCCCAGCTTTGGCTGCGCCCTCCGTTTCCACTGTGCCAGCTTCTCTCACTATAGCCGCTTCGAGCACTTCTGCCATCAAATTCTGCATGGTCATCCATTACATCCAAAGCTCTGTCCTCATAGTCGAGGGAGGGGCTCCTCTGCAGCACAGCAGCCTGCACTTTCCTTGGTCGTTTCACTACCTATTCAGTACAACAGAAGACAAAAACAAACAAACAAACAAACTTCTCTCAGAGATCAGAATGTGAAACTGAACAGATGAATATTCTTCATGTTTCAAATGTATGTTGGGGAACAAAAGAAGGAAGAACAGTATTCTTTTTATCACTAGACAAGATCTGTTTATACAGAACATAATTTGTCTCATGTAACCTCTATTTTGTACCACTCGTTATTCAGTAAAATAAACATAAACATTTTATTCTCGGGTTTTCAGCAAGATAACTTTCTGATACTGTTGACTAATTTCCATTCGTTTCACCTGCAGAAACTATGTCTTTGTTTTATTTAATTTGCATTTTGCATCTGGCAAAGGACTGCTTTGCTTTGTGCCTTTAAATACACTTTGTAGAAGAAAACCAAAATCCTGACTGGTTTATGCAGGTACATACCACTGTACACTGAATACCTTTGGAAATTACTTACAATGGTGGCCACTTTTCCACTTTTCCTAAGCTGCTGAACCGCAAAAGAATGTAGAACATTTTCCATTGGGGTCCCATTAACTATGACCACTCGGTCATTTTCTCTGAAAATGGGGAGGGAGATAAAAAAGGAAAGAGAGGAATTAAGAGGAGTCTTCATGAAAACAGCAGAACAGCATGATTTTATTTTCTTTCTTTTTTTTTTTTTTTCCCCAGAGGAAACCTATGGATTTAATTCAGTTTAACAAGGAGTTTTGCTTTAAAACTGTTTGCTATATCACTCTGCAATATCTCAATACTAGAAGCAGATTTTGGTACATCTGAAAATTAGACATTGAGCAGCACTGTCTTTGTGTGTATACTGTGTACAACTTAAGTAGCTTGCCATACTGTTTTTTGAAGAACATTTGTGATGAGTATTGAAACTTTTTTTATTTTAGTTCTTTCAGGACTACTAGTTTTTCACACCTAGCGTTGGACTTCTTTCACATAAGAATTTCATGAAAGCTTCAAACTGTTGCAGCCATATCAGTATTTAGGCAAATATTGACAAACACAACTGCAGTACATTTTTCTTAAAGTCTGCTGTTCAGGTCACATTTACTCTGTAGAAAGGTGACTGGGGGAAAAAAAAAACACAACAAAACAAAAATCACAGGAAGTCCTCCCTGCCCTAAAATATAGGCCAACTGAGATAAATAACTTTTCTGTTGGACCTCCTGCATATCAAATAGACCATTAACACCTAACCCTCTATGAAACAGCCCAATAACACTGATTAATTTAACCCCATAAGTTTCATAATGGAATTTCAATGCAAAAAGTGAATAAGATTTAAAAAAAGCCAAATTACTCCTCCTTATACTCCTCATATTAGTTTATTCTGGTACTACCAATTCAGAGCATTAGCTCAATAAATTACTGGTTACTTTGCCATTTTCTGCTAGATAAAAGAAATCTTTGCTACCAACAATTTTATCTTCATTATAATCAAATCACACCACAACCTTCTTTTTAAATAAGAAGATTACATACTCTAAGCCTCCATTTGTAAGGCACTCCAACTCCTAAATTATTTTTGTGCTTCTTTTCATACCCTTCCAGTTCTTTTTAGTGGATGAGTATGTCAGAACAGCATGCTATATTTCAGTATCAGTTTCATCCAGGTTTATGCAAGAATTAAAACAGCTCTCTGGACAGTCCACACATCTAAAGCTAGTATTGAACTTAATGTTGCAATATCTACATGTGCTCATTTTATGCTACAAAAGATGACAGGATGGTTTTACCCATACTCTGAAGGTTATACCTATATTCCTTGATTTGTTGGAGGAACAGCTTTGCCTTCATTTTTCTTCAGAATGTTTGTGTCTGAAAGTGCCCAAATATTTTGCTATTCCCTTGCCATCATCAATTTACCTATGACCTTTCATAATTTGTGGTTATGATTTCATTCTCAAATCACAGGTGATTAAGGAGCAAGATTGATGACAGTGATAGTGGGCAGGGATCACTGTGATAAAACGTAGCATTTATACACTAATGCTAAAAAATTATTTGGCTGTGCTTTATGTGTTATGTGCTTTACCCTTTTATTTAGTTACTCAACAACAGCTCCTATGTCAGCTATTTCATTTTCTGACCAAAAATAAATGCATGGCAAAAGGGACAGAATCTACTCTCTTGATTTATTATTGCTGTATAATTATTCGGCATTCTTCCAAATTGTCTAGTCCTCATCAGGTATTTCAGATCAAAGGATGAAAAACTGATGTAGGACAGAGACTCTCAGCCTACAGATTAATTGTTTGTACATGATAGATCCTGCCCCACCAAGGATGAAGTTATCAGAAATACAACAAAAACTCTCTATTTCCATATTTTTTTCTTTCAGATATAAAAGAAACATTTAGCAAACCTTCTTTGGACTGACTTCAGTCATTCTTGGAAACCAATAATTGATCACTAAATATGTTTAGTGGAGGAGGAACAAGGAGTATGTTAAGGAGGATGATTTTAAGATTTCTATTGTTTCTATAAATGAAATGCAATCTTGAAAGAAACATACTTAATGTTAAAGGCTTTTCAACACCACCACTGACATGTAATTTCTTACCAAACAGCAAGTAACACCTCTATGTAGGGTTTACTTGTTTTATTGTTTTGGGTTTTTTTTAAAAGAGACATCTAGATATTCAAGAGGGCACCAAATCTTGGGGTGATTAAAACACCAGGATTTCAACCATTTTCTGCTAGATAAAAGAAATCTTTGCTACCAACAATTTTATCTTCATTATAATCAAATCACACCTGTCTAAAGGTTTTATGTATTCTACAGCTGTGCCCCTCAAAGTGCCAGACAAAGAAAAAAGTACTTACTGTAGTAACCCATCTGCTGGACCACCTGGGAGAACATCTGAAATGACTATCGATGTTTCACCATTTTCAAAATGAGGGTTATCTCTGCCGCCAGAAACTGCAATCCCAAATCCTCGTTTTGAATCCTTTAGAACACAACCAAACACAACAAAAATTGAACACATTGACAGGAACTTTGACAGGGAGAAAGAAGAGGAACATGACTGTTCTTATGATTTCACTCTAAGTAGATATTATTTAAAATATGATTGCTGCATGCAGAGTGCTGCAGAAACACACAGTACCTCTGGATTTAAGAAAGATTAGGTTTACATATCCATATATCAAGATGACAAGTTCCTGTCTTCCAAAACCTCTACAGCCTTATGATGTAAGTAATTGCCAGTAATTACGTAAAGAACTCACTAAATTTGCCTGCATTTTGCTTCACTGTCTCATGGTTTATTCATACCAAATTTATTGTAAGGTACATCTATTTTGTTAGTGATGCTTGGGAAAGTGGAATAGCTTTCCCAGGATCCCATCTTCATTATGATTGCTAAGTAAAAAATAACAAAATCATGGTTGATTACGAAGAGCAAATAGTGAACTTGTCCATTGTCTATATAATCATCCTCTGTAACAATCAACTATTTTAAATATGTAAATGTTTTAAATATGTAAATTATGTCAGACTTGTCATCCTAGAAATAACAGATCCATAGAAGTTCTAAGATAGCATTCATAAAACCAAAGAAATGCTTCACAGAATGCCAAGGAAGCATGTCAATAACCCTAAGCCTGAGAACTGTTAGCATAACTGAACTGCTGACAGCAAGGTGAGCACAAACCCACACAAGTTTAATTTTATCAGCTATTTAACATACACACCATATCACAAATTACAAAATATCACATATCAAAAATTACAAATTATGCTACATTTGAACAAAATGTTTTAACATAGTGGCAAAGTAATATGAAAATCATGCTTTTCCCCCACCATGCACACAGCATGTGTAGTTCATCATATGTCACATTGTGTTCCACTAATGCTGATAGCAAGTGATTATTTCTTTGAGGAAGAAAAAATATGGTTTTCTTTTAAAATAGCACTTTACTTGCTACAGCTTAGTTTTACAGGAAACAGTTTGATGTTTTATGCCAAAACACTAGATACAAAATGAAGATAAAAATCAATGGTAGTGGCTGATACAGCAAGTTCAGTAGCTCTTCATCATCTCAGTAGCCTAAGTCTGACTCTGTGGTAAAGAAGTAATGCTAATTTACATAGTGTCAGAGATCTGAAATGCTGGAAATTACAGGAACCAAGATCTTCCTCTGCAATCTTTTCCCTGTCTTCCTTTGTAACCTAAAAACCAACTTCTTCTCAACCATACTTTCTCACATGAAACCAGCTGTGTAGAAAAGATTGCTATTTCACCTTGGCCATCAAGTTCAGTTCATTGCAGAAGATGTAAAAAAACTTGAGCAGCTCAGTGCAAGATGCTCACTGACCCAGATCATCAGAACAGCTGGGCAGACTACCATCACTGAAGCCAAAATGCAGCTTATATTCTGGTGTGGCAGCCCAGCTACTAAAGAACACAGGCACAAGTGCTCTGTTTTCTTTAATTCAAAAGGACTCCACTCAATGAGATACTTCCTCTTTTCTTAAAAAAAAAAATCTTTTAAAGTGATGCCTCTAGTCCACCTGTTTTATAAGTTTTAATGACAGTGTTTTCCACTGGATTCTACACTAGTATATAAAATCAGTGAAATCCTGTTCAGTGATTATTACAAAGCTTGGACATTAACCACAACCTGCTTGACAGAACCATCTGCTTTATTTTCAAGGCTCTTCAATAATGAATTTAGCTATGTGGCTGACATGTGGTATATTAAACTGTCATCAGAAAGACCAAACAGTAGCAAATATGGCACTTAAATTGTTAATTCAATTTACTCTTATCATTAAAGAGTCACACTATTGAATAAGTAGCAACTAAGCTTTAAAGTAAAACCCATATCTGATTTGGACAATGAAATAATCCTAGCCTAGACTCAGACATGCTAATAACATTTATTGCAAAACATATTCAGAGTAAACCAGTGCTTGAATATTTGAAAACTAAAAATATAACAGGCACTCACTCACCTTTTGTAAGGTCACTGTGTACTGTTCCCATATCAGCTCTTCCATGCCTGGGGCCTGTTGCACACAGAAACCAATTAGTAAAACACACAGCATATAACTATATAAATTAAAATGTGAAATACCCCACTAAAACACAGGTTTAAAATTTCCTTTACATATTCTAATATTTTTGGAGAATTAGTATGAAATTCAAGTATTTCAATTAATGACAATTTTTCTTTAAAAAGGAAAAAAAAATTAATAGGTCCAGGATAGTAGAATCCCTTCATGTTTCACTGATTTAACAGCTCATTCTGATTTTCTCAAAAATCCTTATTCAGCAAAAGAATTTAATTCAGATCAAGTAGCATTCTATAGCCCTGATTTAAATAACACGTAAAATACTTATGGAAGACCTTTCTGTCCCAGTATACAGTAAGACTAGAAGTTGCAACTGAGGTTTTCAAAATTATGTAGACTTCAGATCTCTCGTGTCTTGTTCATGTGAATTTAGAAAATGTTTTGTCCACTGTGAATTACATAACTAAATATTTAGGTTCTCATCAAGAAATTAAATTTTACAGGAAAACACGATATATCACTACACAGTACAGGTATAGCCATTTCTGTGACACTTCTTGGAGACATTTTTTCCCCACATTTCCAGTTAAAACTGATCACTTTATCTTACATGATATAACCTGAAATCTTTCCAACATCACAGCTTAAAATATAATACAGAATAATCACCCAGCTGTGATGCATCATATAGGACACAGCCAGTACATTCCGTGTCTGCCCTGTAAAACTAGGAGAAAAATGAGCCACTGCACTGCAGGAAAATGACACTGCAGACATTTCAAAATGGAAAGCATCCATTGCAGAAGAAAAATCCAGGCACTGCATAAGTATGTGCATTACATACCCAAGCCATAGGTTTTATTTGTTTTTACTGAAAGTGGTCTTCCTTTATCTCAGAAAACTGAATTTCAGACATAAGCTCAGTTCAGACTAATGGTCTTTTTAAAGGCATGATAGGAAATACTGACAACTAAGCCCCAAAGAAATACAAGAAGTGACACAAGAAGGGTATGTCTGTACTTTAGGGCATCCCTTGCATTTTCAGAGTAAGAGTTCTGGCAGTGCACAACTGTTCAGCAAGCTATGGATTTTATGTTTAACGTGCAAAAAACCCCCCTTGTTGCATAGTTCCAGTTGATTCTTTGCACACCACAAAGAGAAACTAGATTTACGTTTTCCATTGCACATTCACTGTTTTGAAAACCAAAAGTAAACCCTGCTCAGAGATCCTGAAGGAATATGCAAAACACTCAGCATTCCTACCAGGAATTTTACAACACTGAACAGTGTTAAATTTGCACTGTTCTGCCAGAAAATGAACAATGCTTTCCAGTTTCCAGAACTTCTGGCTTCTAATTAAAAAGAAAATCAAAAATATATGTAGGAGATGATGGCTTATATTAAAAGTAATACATGTAAGTAATTGTTTCTAAATTTTGACTCATCCAGATCAGACAAGAATGTGTTCATAACTATTAGTATTAAAACCCATGTGTCTTGGGGTTGGTGTTGAATGTGCTGAATCACATATTAAAATTATTTTATCTGTTATTACCATTTAACCAGCTAACATGTCTAAGCTTTCAGCTATCTGAAACTGAACTCAATATATCCCCCTGCACAGAGAATCTTTGCCACAAGTGAAAAATTCCTTCTTAACTAAGCTGCTCTTTTGAACTGCTGTGATGCTGCTGTAAATGGAAGTGACTAGGCTTGCTTATCTGGCATGTAGGAAACAGTTTACCTACTACTGACCCTTCCTACAGTCCTGCTTTTCTACGTATTTTCAAGCTCTGCAAAAAAATGAGTCTGTGCTGAAGAGAGGCCTCAGTATCATTTAAATTCCCTCTGAGTTCACTGAATAAAGTTTTAGAAAGGAAGGTCAGTACCAAATGATGGGTAAAATTTGAAGAACAAGGAGGTAAGTTCAAATTTTGTAGAAGCACAGAAGACTGGAAATCTTACTCCTCTTGGTAAAAAAGCCTCGACAACTTACAAGTGTAGCACGAACATGACTTAAATTCAATTTGCACTGCATGCAGCTCCTACCAACACCACCTCCCAGCCAAGAATCCTGAGGCCAGCTCTTAACAGGTGCAAGAGTAAGGCAGGTGGAATCCAGTGACAGGGAGCTTACCACCCATCGGGACAAAGACAGGCCTGAGAAGTGACTGCTTATTCAGTATGACACTGCAGGAAAAGGACTGAGGAAAGCACTGTAAAGATATCAGGGATGGATGTAAGGATATGAAACAGGAAACTTACAGGAATTTCCTTCCAGAAAACTAGGCCTTCCATGAGGAATGGAATAAATATAACCTTGTGCACAAGTGGAGAGATATATTGAGTAGTACACCAAAGCATCATAAGCCTACAGAGTTAAGTTTACTTTAGTCTGACAAGGAAGACTTGTGGTGTCTGATTAAAAAAAAGGTAGTAAGAATGAAAGAGAAACTACTACCTACAGATACTAAAATTAAGGTTTTGCAAGATGCCAAGCCCATAGTATCATCTCATTTGTGCCTAGAAAAAGATCCTCATAGTATCAGTGACTGTTTCAGGGACATTCTGTGTAAAGTTTGGGGGTTTATTTTTACCTTGAAACTGTTACTAAAAATTCAACAAAAGATAATTAAGCAAGTCTCTTTTAAATTTGCAAGTATTTCTTAAAGTAATCCATTTTTTGAAACTGCTCCTTGGGAAACTGTCTGCCATTTGCTGTACTCTGCAGCAGGAAGGAAAGCACACTCTGTACTTGCAAAGCTGATTTTGTACAATGTAATTACCAAGACAACACGACTAGTTCTGCTGTACTGATAAAGCATGCAGGCTCTGCAACACAGTTCAAAGAACTGAATGGTCACCTTGGAAGCCCATAAGGCAGGAACAATCTCTAAACAGTAATCTCTTTAACATTATAAAATGCACTGCTGCTTGCCATTGTCACGATGCTAACCCATACCGTCAGAGTAATGGAGAAGATTGAGAGGGAGGGAGAGACTACAAATATTACAAATCATCAGTCAAGGACTTGATCAAAACTAATATCTAAGTGTCCACCCGAATTGCGAAATTCCTGTACTCCACATTTAGTGATATGACTCTCCTCTGAATGCATCAAGTGATGAGTTATGAAAAGCCTTCATCACCTTGCCAATTTCTTCATACTTCATCTGTAAGGAAACACAAAGGGATCCTGAGCAGCTTGTGCATCCCTTACAGGATCGCAGTTTCACTGCAAGATTGCACACCAAAACACTGGAGAGAGAAAGGCAGGCAAAATGGTTAAGAACCCCACCTCCAGTTACTAACAGTAACTGTTTTACAAGTCCACCCAGGTTTTACACAGATAACAGGCTACCTGCAGTAAATGCAAATTGTTGTAATTAGCTAGTCTAAATTCATTAGGGACTATAGTCAGTCCATTTCTAATTAGAACACTGTAGTCAGGATTTGCTTAAATCTGTCCAATGCTCATGTACTAACATGACAGGTGCTTTCTAAACATCCGAAATAGACTGTTTAGCAGAATCTTTGGCAGGAAACTAGTCAAAGTGCTAAAACTACCAGCATGCAACAAACATACAGTGGTTGCAGCTCTGACAGAGCTTTATGCAATTACTTGCTACTGAGAGATCACTGAAGACAACTTCATTCACGCTGAAAGAAGAACAAAAGCAGAAGCCCTGCCACACCAATCATCTGGCTATGAAAGTGAGTCGGAGAAGGGAGGGGTGTATGAGGGGAGGAGGGGAAGAAAAAATGTGGAGCAAGATGCAACAAAAAGCAACTCACGTGCCCTTTCAAAATCCCCAACTTTTTGACTGCATGTGACCACATTCTCTGCAGAGCTTGAGCTGTCTTCATCGTTGCAGGATATAATCTGTGAGGGAATGCCGCACATCCCGTCTTTTCATCTGTTTCCACCACTCAACATGGTTATGTAATTCTAATACAATAGTGGCCTACATACTCGAACAAATCCTGCCGTCAGTTTCACACAGAAACACAGCAAAACCACAGCAAGGAAATGTACTGTGAGTTTAACTAACTTCCACTTTCAGAGATCCCAGCATAATGCAGTGCTCTAATCTTATGTTTGGTTTTGAACAAAGTATTGGAAACAGATCACTAATGCAGCACCTTATTCTTCCTCCAAGCACATATGGGCTTATCCCACCAGGAACCTAATTTAAACTCAAAAGAAAAAAGGCTTAAGAAGCACAGTGCAGATTATTTGAAAACTCATATACTGACTAAAATATTTTACAGTTTTTGCAGAACTGTGTGGGCTTGTCTCCAGGAAGAAAAAGGAGAAATATACAAAATATACAAAAAGGAGAAATATACAAAACTATACTCACTGCAAATAACAGTATTTGCCAAACATTTAGTAAGGTATCATTTATAAGAATGATAATCTAGTTGTACAGCCAAACAGATAGGTTACTTTATGGGAAAATAGGTCAAGCTATCACTCCCATTTATGCTGCATGAATGCTGTGAAATTTAAGCCTCAAGTGAACTTTTCCCCTAGACTTTATGTAAGTTTCACAGACAGAGAACAGATAAGAAGAAATGCCAAGTTTTGTACACGATACTAATCAAAACCTCCACACATAGATTTCATTTTTCACTAGTAGACCAACTTGAACTGCTAAAAGTATTAATTCAGACAGCAGAGGAAAATTTGAAGGGTTTTGTCATTCAGTTTTTGGTGCAGAATGTTTGTTTATTTGTTTGTTGTTTTGGGGAGAGACAGGACAGGGAAGAATAGTGGGTAGGAAGGCCACAGAGGGACAATGCATATGTTCAAGATCCTCCTTTCAAAATAAAGACTGAATTCAGCATTCTGTATTTTGACTGTGACCCCACCTCTGCACTAGCCAGCAGAACTAAGATGAACAGAGGCTTCCACCTTCATCACTGAGCTGCCAAGAGTGAACCCCAAGGGGATCCAGAACCACACTGACACCAGCCCCCAACTCAGGTTACCCACTTAGATGCGAGTAGACTTTTATTAGAGTTTTGTCAAAATAGTTTAGAATCTCCATCAACATTTCTAGAGAGCACATTCCTCTCCACTGACTTACATTCACAGCTTCCAAAACTGGTATTTATTTATCTTTACAAAAAGTGCAGGAAAAAGAAACAAATGTAAGTATGTCTTTGAGACTTCTCTAGCCCTGTTTTCTTGGCTTTTCTGTTTTCCTCCACTTGCCCTGAAAAAGCTTCAGAAGCACTATAAATAAAGAAGAAAAGACCGTGACAACATAAGAGAATAAAAATGGTGAAACATTATCCATAAGCTATAGCAGTTACAACAGCAAGGACTCTTCTTTCTTGGTTTTGGACTATCCTTTTTCTCTAAAGGAATATAATGAGAAAAATGAATGGATCGCCTCCACCAAAATTTAAAAAGAAATTTTTCTGGAAAGAAGTTTTATAAAATAATCAGGAAATCTAGGAATGTTGCTGCAAGTGAAGAGACCAGAGAGTTAACAGAAAGATGCAGGTGCTTGCATTTGGATGTTTCATTTTGAAGGAAAACAGAGAAAACTCCAGAACAGGAGTACCTCAATTCAACTATTTAAAGTGAGATAGAAAAAAATTTCAAACAAGCATTGTCCCAGACACTGTCCTTTCACTTTCACTGCATGCCTCTTCACAAAAACTAACTATAAAGGGAACTTACAACCTAACTTCACTCCTAGCACAAGATTACAAAGATGGTTACAACCTTTTTACATATCACACCTATTATCCACAGACATTTAAAACGGAATCTCTTTTTAAAAGCAAGCTCAATTCCAATGACAGATACACACTCTGGTTCTTTCTGGGAGTCTATCCTGACGATAAAATGCGAATCATGTGGGGAAAGAAAACTAAGCATGATGATCTGGTTTAAATTGGGAAAGGTGAAAAGAAAAAGAGAGCTCTCAGAAAACTCAACTGAGAAACCTCAGAACACCACAACAAAACCTTACAGCAGCAGGCTGCATCTCTCCACTCACCCTGGTGAAAGTTTTACACCTAGCTCTATGTTTTCATCTCTTCCAGACAAGGAAGAAAAAGGGTGTTTCCTCACACATAATCTATAGCAAGGCATAATCCATCCAAGCAAGCAAGCAGAAAGGACATCTGAAACAGCCTTGTTGGCTTCATTGTGGAAGTAACACAAAAAAGGAGGTCCTTGCCCTTCAACTTTTCCCGTTCTCCTTTGTATGCTACTATAGATGTAAGCATAGAAACCTTGAAATCTGAGTCTAGGTTTTCCCTACAGACTCATACAATGAAGACAAACAAGAACTTCAAGCTTAACTGAAAGCTACCTACTTGTAAAAGACAGAGGGGCAGGGGCTCTTCTAGCCACTGACAGGAACAGCCAGGTGGAGTGAGTCCAAAGCTGCATCAAGCTGCATCATGTGGTGGTGCATTTTAGCCTTTTTGTTTATTAGCTATTGTTTAGTTTAAGTAAATGGTCTGTTCTGTAACCCTTGCTCAAAACTTCCTTTTGGTTTTTTCCTGAAGTTTGTATGTGTCAGTTAAAATCTCCCACCCCCTGAAGCCCTGTCATTCACCCCAATTATTGACTTCACAATGGGTTGTATTACCAGAGGGCAGGAAGTGGGGGAAAAAAGTCACAAACACTGCACAAATTATAAGAATATTTCTGCAATGGAATGGAAATTTTTCAAGAAGAAAAAAAATTCACATAGAAATGAGCTGTGCAGACAATCCTTCCTCTTCCCTTTAATGAAGAATTATCAGTTACATTATATAAGCTTTGCTTTCAGCCTGATGCCTTGGGAATTTACTTAACAAGAACAAATATTAGCAAAATACTTTTGCACTATTGGCAAGGTAATAAACACTTTCATCACCACCTGGCCAAGTGGAAGTTGTCCCTGCTCATGGCAAGGGGGTTTGAATTAGGTTATTTTTAAGTCACTTCCAACCCAAATCACTCTGTGATTCTGTTGGTATTATCAGAAACCATTTGTGTCAGAAACCATTCTTTTACACAATGCATGTAGAAACAGCAATGTGAATGGCTGCCTCAAAAGACCTAAAGAAAACATAAATTGAACATAATGTTTCTAAAAATTTGCTTTTTGTAGATAAATAAGATAAAATAATAAGTTGAATATCACTAAACAGAAACAGAAGCCATTTTTCATGTAAAAGACAAGACATTGTTTAAAGCTTTTTAAATCATATTTCACCCAGAAGTTATGCAATTCAGTTGCTATGAATTGTAAATTTAATCTAAAACAGTACCGGCAAATGCTGCATGAAGTACAACAAGCCTATTCTGGGCATTCACAAACCAATCTTTACCTCTTAAGTTTCATAAAAACTTTTAAAATTATCAAATGAGAACAGTTAACTAAACAATAATGAAAGGGTCGTTTGTTTCACTTCTTTCAGGAATAGTATGAATCCATCATGACACAGTCATGCCCACAGTCAGTACTTGACACTGTGCTGAGCACTGTTGCACCAGGAATTTTGCTTCCAGTTAGCAAAACTGCTACTTCTTACAAGTCACCCAGTACCAACGGTCTCAGCTGCAGAGCCAAGAGCATAATTTAGGTTTCTTGATTTAAGTCAAGTAGCCTAAAATCTTGTGCAAGGAGGCCAACACACAGAGTTCCTCCATTTCTGTCAAATACAAATCTTGCAGGAAAACAGCCTCTCTAATGAGAAAACAGGGATCAACCTTCTCTGACTGTGGGAGTTTGAGCCAGCTAGCAGGTGAGGCAGAATTCCCAGGTGGCAGAATCTGCATCAATTTCTACCTCTTGTTGCATTATGACACAACAAATGCCATCCAGACTGCAAACTGAGCCAGAATCCACTCCTATCCAGAGCTGGGGAGATGAAGGGCAATAGCACAGTTCATCACACTGTTGAGAATATTAATTGACAAATGCATCTAGGTCTCATTTACGCTGTAGCCCTGATATTAACATTCACAGCATAATGTCCCAGATCTCCAAGTGCACAAAAAATTGTTTAACGAATGAGCCCAAGGGGATGGAAAAAGGTTTCACACACAGAGAAGATCTATGCTGATCTGGATCTTTGACAAGTTGTGTGCTTTTTCATGCAAAATATATAACTTCATCCAGATCACAGTATTTAAATGACAAACAGTGCTTAAATGTAATGAGGGATATCACACAATCTGACCAGGGCAGCACCCCCTGCAGTAGCATTCTTCAAATGGCTCACAGAGATGAAATAGCATCCCCAGTTGAGAGAATTTTTGCAGGAATTTGCCCAAGCACAGAAAGAAAAAAACAAAACAAAAACAAAAAACCAACACATCAAAACAGAGGCATGGGATTCAAGTTTTGTAAATATTTAATTTTTCTGCAATTCCAAAATAGAAAGGGACTAACCTGGACACTGAAAAGAAGACAGGAAAGAATGTGGCATAAGGCATCCTTTTGCTGGATTATAGCATAGAGGACACAGTCTCTGGATAGTTTCGTTTTGCTTCAACTCTATAGTAAAGAAACAGCTAAATAAAAATGGGTAGGCTGCACATATAAACATCTGAGTAATGCATACACTAGACTCTTTGGGGAAGGGTAAAAAAAAACACAGCTTGTTTTTAGGGAATTTTTTTTCTGTTCAAGACAGTAAGATATTCTCTAGGAAAATGGTATTTCCTACATATTTTTACCAAACATTTACCGATTATATTGAAAATTTTCAGAAGGTGGGACAAGCATTTTTAAAAAGGAAGAAAAGGAAGAATCAGGATTTTCTTAAAATATTTTGAGGTCAAGTCACAATTCACCTTAGAAATGGCTTATGAAAATCTAAGGTGGGTTGTATTTTTAATTTGTTTGTCCTCTTGCTTTCTAGGTGCTTTCTTCTTCTCAGACTTGTCAAAGTTTCCTTGCCTCTAAAAATGAGCACCTTTGGAAGGTTCTCACAAGACCAACACCCCTTTTCATCTTTGTCTATGCAGTTTTTCCTTCCCAAGCACACAACCTCGTAGGCTGGGTATAGCTTCGTGTGGAATGAATGAAACAAATTCTTTCTGACCATAACAATTTCCACACTCCTTCTGCTCATTAATATGCAGCCCCTTGACTCACTCTGTGAATTCTGCTGTTTAGTTCTTAAAAGGAAGCCAAGACAGCATTCTAAAGCCACAAAAACATGCTCATTTTTTTCACTGAATTACTCTCTTGCCCTTTTTGTCAGCTGAACTGGCAGGCCAAGGGAGGTGGCAGAACAAATATTAGAACTCTGCAGCTAAATTCAGCTTGGACAACAGATGAGGCTTCACTTTTAAGGATGTACCAGGAAAACAAGATTTTATAAAAGGGACCGATTAAATCATAGAATCATTTAGGTTGGAAATGGCCTTCAAAATCATTGAGTCCAACTGTTAACACTGCCAGGGTCATCACTAAACCATATCCCTAAGAGTACGCCCACATGGTATACCTTATAAATACCTCCAGGGATGGTGACTCAACCACAACCCTTGGCAACTTGTTCCAATGTTTGATAACCCTTTTTATGAGGAAACTTTCATTAACATTCAATTGAAACATTCTTCTGGCATGACTTGAGCCTATGTCCTCTAATTTCGTCACTAGCTGCCTGGGAGAAGAGGCTGACTCCCACCTGGCCACACCCACCATTCAGGCACTTGTAGAGGGCAATGAGGTCATCCCTGATCCTCCTTTTCTCCAGGCTAAGCACCCGCAGCTCTCTCAGCTGCTCCCCCACAGGATTTATGCTCAACCCTTCACCAGTTCTGTGCCCCTTCTCCAGACATGCTACAGCAATTCAATGTCTTCCTTGGAGTGAGTGGCCTAGAATTCAGCACAGGATTTAGGTGTGGCCACACCAGTGCCAAGTACACAGAGACAATCACTTCCCACATCCTACTGGCTACACTATTGCTGACAGGCCAGCATGCCAGTGGCCTTTTCAGCCACTTGGCCACAGGCTGGCTCATGTTCAGCTCCTGTCACCAGCACCCCCAGGCCCTCTTCTGCTGGGCATCTTTCCACCCACTCTGTCCACAGCCTGTAGCACTGCTAGGGGTTCTGATGAAAGTGTAGGACACATCCTTTGGTCTCATTAAACCTCATGCTGTTGGTCTTGGACCATGGATCCAGCCTGTCCAGATCCCTGTACAGAGCCCTCGTACCCTTCAGCAGATCAACACTCTCGCCCAACTCAGCGTCATCTGTCCAGATCATCCAATAACTTATTAAACAGGGTGAGACCCAGAACTGAGCCCTAGAGAATTCAATTTGTTATTGGCGATCAGATGGATTTAATCCCATTCACCACCACCCTTTGGGACTGGCCATCTAACCATGAGCATGAAAAAAAAAAAAAGGAAAAAAAAAAAGAGAGAAAAAGACTTCTACAGAAAAGACAGGAATACAGGAGTTCCTAGGTGGCTTTAAGGATACTTAAAGAGTATGAGAAAATACATTATACATTTATTGATTGTCCCATTCTGTTCTGTGCTGGTGTGGCCCCATCTCAAGTCCTGTGTGCAGTTTTGGGAATCACAATACTTCAAAAGATATAAAGCTATTAGAGAACAAACATCCAAGATGGTGAAAGGCTTTGAGGTGAAGCCATATGAGGAGTAGCTGAGGTCACTTGGGCTGTTCTGCTTGGAGAAGGGGAGACTGAGAGGGGGCAGGTACTGATCACTTCTCTGTAGTGACCTGAGGGAATGGCCTGAGGCTGTGTCAGGGGAGGTTTAGGTTGGATATCAGAAAAATATTCTTCCCCCAGAGGGTGAGTGGTCACTGGAACAGCTCCCCAGGGAATAGTCACAGTATCAGCCTGACAGAGCTCAAGGAGTTTTGGATGACGTTCTCAGGCACCTGCTGTGATTCTTGGGAATGTCCTGTGCAGGCCAAAAGATAATTTTTATTTTCACATACATGCACACTAAATATATGCCCCGTGGCACAGACGAGCAGAAAGCAAGCCTGCTTCCTTTCCCCCCACCGCCATCCTTCCCAGCTCATGCCGCAGATTACAAAGGCTTACGAGCACCAGGAGCAGCGTTGCCACTTCCCGCTGCACTGGCAGGGCACTTTAAAGCCTGGAGCAGGCAGCACCGCAGGCAGGCGGGC
>VWYP01005732.1:0-47216 GCA_013400435.1 Pycnonotus jocosus
TTCAGCTATTCTTACTTATTTCTGACATGAGATTGATGCCAGAAAATTCACGCTCTACAAAAATCTGAACAATCAGGATTAAAAGATGGGAACACTCACAAGGCCTTGTTTAATTGTTTCACACTTTTCCCTTGCTCTGGCATCACAGCCAAGCTCTGTGATTCAGGACCCAGTAACAGAAATTTTATTCATCTTATTCATTCCAGCAACTCCATGCATTTCCTGATAGAACCATTCTGTAAGAAAAGTGAAAGAAAAAATATGCTTAAGAATTTAGGACCAGGTTTTGCAACCCTGCTGTAAAATTCCTGGTTTTGCTGGAAAGGCACAAACATATCTGGAGCATCATTACATTTCCACTGAGTGCTGTGTAAAGGAATTTGTTAGAAGAGGATGTTGCTGATGATTGTTGTTGCTGTCATTGTTGTTAATATTGGATTTTTGGATTCACAGTGGAAGAAGCAACTTTATTAAAGCCACACTTTCACATTTCTCTCTCAAATTCCACCTCAGCCAATGTAGAATCATGGAATTACAGAATGGTTTGGGTTGAAAGAGACCTCTAAGATCATTTCATTCCCCTTCCATGGGTAAGGAAACCCTTCCACTACCCCAGGTTGTTCCAAGCCCCACCCAACCTGGCCTTGGACACTTCCAGGGATGCAGCCACAACCCATCACAGTTCCTCCCCAAATGCCCAGAATTTTTCTTTACTGTACCTGCTTGGAAGCTGAATGCCTGAACCTCAGAGTGCCTGGATCAACCACATCTCTGAGAGATTTCATGTCTTTCTGAGCCATCAGGATGCTTTCATTTAGTATTCATAATATTTAGATTATTCTTATATTTTTGAGAATTCTGTAGCTTGGGGAAACTGCTATTGTCTCAGTGTTCACATTTATAGGTTTTTAATGCAGTATATTATGCTCCAGGGTTGAAAGAAAGCCAACAATATTTTTGTCAGTAACCAAATTGATTGAAATTGAAATGATTTTACTCCTCAAAGAAAAGGAAAAGCTTTTTCTTCTTTTGAGGAACTTGAAGTCTAGATGCTTTAAAGTGCTTATTTAAATTTAGTATATTTTAGGTTCTGCATAGTGCTTCTAACAAAGGATATCTGCGAAGGCTGATTTAATTCAGAGGAATCAGATATTTGAGGATGAGTCATTTGAAAAAAAAAAGATGGATAGATATTTTTCACTAGATTTTTCATTTTCCAGCTTATGTAATTATCACTCCGGACATGGCTGTTAAAAGTTGAGACACCAGCGTGGCTGACTTATTGAATGGTGACATCTTTAATAAAAGTCACATTTTTAAAGTGGCATTGCAGACAGAGTTATGGTAAATTCTTTGGAGTAGAAGGGAAAATCCATTCCAGCTTCGCTTTCCCAAGGCACGGTGTCAGCACAAGGCTGTCTGGGCTGCTAATTAGGAACATTAATGTCAAAAGAGTGGCACAGCAAAGGCAGGGCTGCTAAGGATTTCACAGTTTGTCATTTATGTGTTTTAACACTTCCTACCTGCTCTCACCATCAATGGCTATTGGAGGGAAAAAAAAAAAAAAAACCTAAGCAAAACTTGGGGCTCCTTGTCTTATTCCAAACTCGGATTTTGACNTGCTCCTTGTCTTATTCCAAACTCGGATTTTGACTCAGTGGAAGCAAAAAAGTCTATTTCCAAGTGGATTTCTGCTTTTTTTTTGCAATAAAATTTGATTGTTCCTTGATAAATACATAATTTTATCTCTCTTCCTTTCTTTTTTTTTCTTTTCTTTTTTTTTTTTTCTTTCTAACTAGATAGTAAATTAAACTGAGTAAGAGTGGCCATGCCAGTTTGGACATTGCATTCAGAAAGGTGATATAGGGGTTGTAGAAGAAAAAATGAGTAATTTATGTGTTTTAACACTTCCTACCTGCTCTCACCATCAATGGCTATTGGAGGGGAAAAAAAAACCCAAAAACTTGGTGCTCCTCGTCTTGTTCCAAACTCGGATTTTGACTCAGTGGAAGCAAAAAAAGTCTATTCCCAAATGGATTTCTGCTTTTTTTTGCAATAAAATTTGATTGTTCCTTGATAAATACATAATTTTATCTCTCCTTTTTTTTTCTTTTTTTTTTCTTTTTTTTTTTTTCTTTCTAACTAGATAGTAAATTAAACTAAGTAAGTGTGGCCATGCCATTTTGGACATTGCATTCAGAAAGGTGATATAGAGGTTACAGAAGAAAAAGGAATCATTTAAAATAATCAAAATAATTATTCCTTTAAGATCAATTTTTTGCAAAAAAAATAGAACAAAACCAAGCAAAACAAAAACAAACAAACAAAAAAGGAAAAACAAACAAACAAACAAAAACCTACAAGAAACCAAAAACAACCTGGCCTTTCTCTGTCAAAAATAAAGATTGTTTTAAGCACTTTCAAATATATATTTTATAAATATAAATTTGTATGGGAAAAAACTAAATATGAAATCAAAATTGGTTTATATATGCATATATGAGGAATTTTTCATTGCAGTAATGTCCAGAATAAGAGAAAAAAATACTATATAAGGCAGTAGAAGCTAAGTTATTTCCCTTAAAATAGTGAGAAATGCTCTGTCTCTTTCATCATTGACTAGAAGCACATGGAGAGTTCAAGGAATATTTTAAATTTTAATTAAATTTCATCCAAAATCATTCCCTAGTTCGCTTAGAAGTCTCTCAAAAACACTCCAACAACACAAGAATTCCACTGAGCAGTTTGCTCAGATCAGTTCTTACATTAAAAATAAAGAATCTTGATACTGAAGCTTTTAACAGGAAAAAAAGCCTGCTGATTTTAATTTTTACATCTGGGGAAAATGAAATCTGTTAATAGAGTGCTGGTTTTAATAGACAGTGCATGGGCAGAATCCTTGAGCCCAGCAGTAACAGAAATACAAGAATATGTCCCTGCTTCTCCTTCTCTTCTGCTGAAGATCTGAACTCTTGTGCAAGTCTTGATTTGAAATGGAAATAAATGTAATAATTCGTGCAGTACAAGATATGTATTGGAAAATCAAAGTGAGAGAAGAGAGCCATTCTATTTTTCTCTGATTTCCATAAACTATGGTTTGGCCATAAGACATATATTTCCAGGACCCTTTGAAGATTTAGAAACCCTCATATGGAATTATTATTTTCTCTAAAGGTCTAATAATGTCTGTGTGTTTAAAAGACATAGGAAAATTCACTTCCAGACACACTTTTGCTGTGCCCACAGTCTACAGAATGTCATTAAATAGAGCAGAATTTAGCCTATATGCTGTCTTAACTATTCTTTATGAAGTCCTTAAGAGGAAATCCTACTTTTTATGAAAGTTATAAAGGAAAGATGATCACATTTGGCAGAAATGCTCCAAGGAAACTGTTATTAATATAGGAAAAGATTGCTCAGAATAAATATGTGTGTTTTTTAAGGGGAAACATTTCTTTTTAGAGACTTCTGAAACCGTTCTTTCTGAATGAAAGAAAAAAAGATTAATTACTTTTAAAGATGTGAGTGGAGCAGACATTTGCACGTAGTGGGGGTTATATATGAATCCAGAAACAGGCTTGAAATGAATTCAGTAACTTCTTGAGCATGTGAAGTTTTATATATATTTTAAAAGTCCCCAATTCAACCAGAGCCTTATCTCTGTGGTTTACAGTGCTTGAAACTCGTGTGAAAACTGAGGAGCATCCACAGCAGCCTCATGCAGAGCTGCTGCCAAACCATGGAGATGAAAATGGGGTTCACAAAACCCATTTCTGCCAAATGAAGGGATTTCTCCCGTAGAATCTGATTTGGTGGGGGGTGGACTTGGACAATTCTTTACAAAGTTCTACTGTCAGAAGGTGGATGTGTCCAGTGCAGAGGGCACGGAACAGAGACAAATCCCAAAGCAGGTCCATGGTGTCTGCAACACACAAGTGCCACTGGACTTACTTGGGCTGCTTCCAACAGCCTGACCAGCAGGGTGTCAGGTTGTATTTCTGACTCTGTCAATGTTTCTAGGATTGTTATTGTTGTTTGTGGGGTTTTTATTTTTTTTTTTTTTTGGTACTACTGCATTTGCATTTTTAAATATTCCTAGTAAAGAACCTGTTATTCCTATTCTCACCTCTTTGCTTGAAAGCCCCTTAATTGCAAAATTACAATAATTTGGAGGGAGAGAGTTTACATTCTCCATTCCAAGGGAAGCTCCAGCTTTCCCTGACAGACACCTGTCTTTCCAAGCCAAAACAATGTGTTGCTTTTTCTGGAAACTCTCTGATAAAAGTCATGAAGCATGGCCTGCTCTGGAAAGAACAACTTTCCAAGGAATGCAGTTGGGATGAGCCTAAACCTCTCCCAGCCTGTGCTGCTGGGGGTTCCATGCCCTTCCCAAAGGCATCCTGCTGGGCAGGGAGCTTGGATAAATAGCTCTTAATAAAAATAGTTTGGATAAATAAGTGTTCAGAGCTACCAGTGCTGTTTGACACAAAGTTTGTGGTGTGGTGTTGCTTCTGGATATTTCACTTTTCCTGGAATGCTGAGCTCAGTTTTAACTACATAATGCAAGTGGTTATCCCTGATATGACCTTGAATGAGTTATTCTTGCTTTCCATAAACAAACAAACAAACAAAACAAAACAAAACAACCCAAAAACAAAACAAACAAACAACAAAAAACCAAAAACCAAACAAGCTTTTTGGTGCAATTTCTTGTGATATGTTTTTACCATAAACATAAGAAAGGGACAGAGCAAACATTCAAACATTTTACACCTGTAATAAGTACTGTCATGTTAACAAATCCAATAACCTGTGTGTGCTGTGCCTTTCACATATATATCACATTGATCTAAAAATAGCTCCATTTTTCACACAATGAGAAAAACACGCCCTCCTCCAACAGGCTGCTACTTAACCTTGTTCCTTTTCATGCACTTCCCAGTGTACAGCAATCTTCTAGAGCTCTCATTGCAGGAATTTAATTACTGGTTTTATTTCTACGAATGCTTGAAATTGGATCCCTTTTGTACCTTTTGTCCTGTTCAAATGCTATTTTCTGAAAATGCTTCTGTCACACAGAAGATTATCTGCAACTTTCAAAAGTCTCCTTGAATCAGTAAACCATAAATTTTTCATTCTGTGAATCCAACTTTAGAAAATGGTAAGCAGGCACATCGAAAATGATTTAACTATTACTGATTTCCAGAGGCATGGAGTTTTCTTCTGGAATTTTTAAAAGCATGTCCCATATTTCGCTTGGAAAAAGGGAGGGGAAAAAAGGGGGTTTCTTCCTATTGTTTGAAATATATCTCACAGTGCATCTGACATTGGCCTCCTCTGGAGTTTGGATATTGGGCTAAATGGAGCATTTCTTTATTCTGGCTCAGCAGATGTTGGTAATAGGACCTATCAGGCACAATATTCACTTTGAATTCAAAGGGAAATGAGCAGTGGAAGGGCAAGAATGGGAGAGACAGAAGGGAGCAGTGAACTGTGTCATGGGGTGGCTGAGGTGGGACACAGTTGGTGTTCCTGGTGTTTCACTGAGTAAATCTTATTTAAGTTTCCTGCACTTTGAGGGACAACAAATGAGCTTCCTTGTCTGTTTTAAGCAAGTACAAGGCTGATAAGCCCTGAGTTATCATCAAAAACTCCATGAATACAATTTTTGTTCAGGAAAGTTTACTTACTACTCTCCAGTGCAGTGTGGATGTGATGGGGGGCAAAAGTTTTTTATTGGACTGGGGAAAGCAAACCTAAAAATCCCCCATCTGAAGGATTATAAACATACAGAAAACTTAAAGTTAAAAAAAGAAAAAGGCTACTGTGTGTAATGATATTTTATCACATCTGGCTTCTCTCATCATGATAGAATCTCAGCTTATGTTAGCACTATTTTGAAAGGACTATAATAAACATTTTTCTAAAAAAATTCAAAAATCAATGATATTGATTATTGAAAACATTTAACAGGAAATATTTTTTCTATTATATGAAGTATTATTTATTAAAGAATAACTAGTTCTGTCCTACAGAGTGGTATCAATACAAGTACAGTCAATAAGAAGAGGAAGAAAAGAAATCTCAGTTAAATAAAATTGAAAAAGTTATGTTCTTTGCACTTCTCTGTACTTTAGCTTACTATAACAAGATGGTCTATGGGCAGGTCAGTTGGTTTATAAGAAAAATGGAGGATTTGTAAGGCATTTACAGAGTGTGGTCCCAGGATCCCACAGGGAGAGGAACTGAGGGAGCGGCTGTGTGAGGGTGCTGTGAAGCTGCCACAGTGTCCTGAGAAGGAAAACTTGGTTGTCAGTGAATGTCTCTACATTATCACAGAAAAATTTACATCAATGCTACTTCTTATGGCAATTACTAGAAATCTGGCAGCATCCAGATACCCCAGAACTACAAGAAAAAAGTATTTGAAATGAAAATGAATGCATAGATAAGGTGGTTTTAGACATGCATATAATTTTTAGACATGCATATATGTATTTTTTAAAATTTTAAATTTTTTTAAATTTCTGTTAAGTATTTTTGTTCTGCTTTTAGTCCTCTTCAAATATAACCAACAAACTTTTTTAACCTTTACCAATGTCCCATCCCCAGGGTCTAACAGATGTCCCAGAACACTAAAATCAGAATTTCCCCAGCAATTTGGGACCAGCAGTGTTTCATAGGTGCCCCATCATTCAGTGGTGTTGCTTCTGAGGACACCATAAAAAAATCACAGTGACAGACTTAAAAATATTTAACAGAGCTCAAAACAAGTGTGGATCTTTCATACCACTGTGGTTTCAATCAGATGTCTGTACTTAAAAGGGAAAAAATTCTCCCCAACCCCTATTTGTGTATTGAGAATTGGATTCCTTATTAGAAGCCATATAATCGATGTGAAGCAGCTGGAGCTCTTTAAGTGTGTGGAGCATCTGCTGGCAGAGCAGGCAGCAGGCTCTCACTTGGATTGAAACTGCACTCCTGAGCTCTCTTTTTTTTCTTTCTTTTCTTCCTTTTTCATTTTGGCAGACGTCCAGCAAATAGCAATGGACTGGATCACGGGGAATCTTTACTTTGTGGACGACGTCAGTGACAGGATCTTTGTTTGCAGCCACAACGGGTCCGTGTGTGTGACCCTCATCGAGCTGGACCTGAACAACCCCAGGGCTGTGGCTGTTGATCCAACTGCAGGGTAAGGCTCTTCCTTTGCTCTGGGATGGTTTTTACATGATTGTTTTTGTCTGTGACTGCACATCGTGTGTCTGTTTCATGCAGGTGTTTTAATAGCTATTTTTCCTTTGCTGTGTTGACTTCCTTGCATAGTTGCTATACTGAAGCAATAACGTGTAATGAACTTGGAGCAAATAGTTAACTGTGCTAATTGCAATAATTATTGCAGCATGTGCCTTGTGACTTCTCAAAATGGAATCAAAACTGGAAAAGCAGTTCAATCCCTGCTTGTCACAACATTTCCTTTTGAGTTTGCTTTTCTGTAAGTTGCGTTTCTAACTAGGGGATGTGGGAAGGGAATTTTTGAAGGATTTTGATGCCATATCCCCTCATTTACAGGACTATTGGAAATGAGTTTAATGAGTTTATTTACACAAAGAAAGTGGAAGAATTTTTACTGTGCTTTAGAGGGTCAGCTCTAATGGTAAAATTACATAGTTTTTTGCCTTTTCTGTTCCATAGATAGCTACATTCAGTGCCAGTTGGGAATTAAGCCCTGCTTAAAATACAGAGTACTAAATGTCTTTTATTCTATAACATCCACCAGCTGGGAAAAGTTTTAAGCAAGAATGATGTAAAAGCATAACTAAATAGGAGTAGGAATAGGATCAAGTTAATTTAAAACTAAATTTTTGGTGGGGAGTTTTGAATACGGATTTTATCTTGGTTTTATTAGTCAGTAAGCAGTTCAGATCAAAATCCCTGATGGAATATGTCCTAAACTGCCATAAGCCCCTTCTCAACAAATACAAAAATATTTACAGTAGAACAGCTTGTCATCCATATGTGGACTTTTGTCAGTCTTTATTTAAAGCCTGAGCGAATATTAAGGAGCATTATCACAATGACTTCAATTCTGACAGGAACAGCTTGCATGTAAAGTTTACAAAGAAGTTTGATAATGCGATCTTGAGTATAGCTGTATTTCACTCTGCAGCAGATGGTAAGCTTGACTTGATCTGACTGCAGAGCTGTTCTAAAAGAAAAATAAAAATTCATGTAGAAATTGATTTTCTGCAAGTTCTGATCTGAAGGAACTTGAAGCTTTCAAATTTGCTGACAGCAGCCTTTTTTCTATGCCTTTACTTGTATATTCTTTGCTGGATTTACAGGATGAATCCAAAGCTTGCCATTAGCTAATCTTATCTGTCAGGGATGAAGGAATTGTACCCAAGCCTTTGGTTTTGTGAGGAGGGACAGAAAAATGAGAGACTTTTCCTCCAATTGTTGTCTGCTGGCTGCAAACCATTCCTGCTCAGAGTCACCTGTTCAGTGCCACGTGCAAGGGGAAGAGTGGCTGCTCTGGGGAGAGGGAAGTGCTCCCCTGTAGGAAAGGCCACAAGTGATCATGATATTTTACAGCGTGATCCTTATTAAGCAATCTCCTTAATTAACCTTATTTTGTGGTGAAAACACTGCGTGGAAAATTGTCTCAGAATACATGCATTGCAGTTCAGCAGTTATTTCATTACTGGGTTGTTTTGGCATTTTTATTAATCATCTGATGTATGTTGTTCTGTTAATTGGAAACCTAACTACATTTTAACTGCTAAACGCCAATTTATATATTAATGATGTTAATTTTTGACTGAATTTTGATCCAGAATGCAAACAGATAATGAAAAAGCATTCTGACTATTTAAAAATTTCCTGATCCTTTCTTTTGCTTTCTGTCTTTCTTTTTTTCCTTTTAACTCTTTCGTGCTGATCGTAGTTGAGACTTATTTTGGTGTCTGTTTTAGGCTGGTATTGCTGTCTGGGTAACTTGGTGGGTTTATCTTATTTTAAAAAATCACAAAAGCATCCATACTAAATCCTATATGGCAAGTTGAGCTCTGAATGAGTTGCTGCTCGCACAGAGAAGACCATTTCCAATGCTAAGAAATTCAGAGTGTGATCCCAAGCCTTTGTGTCTGTGATAAACTTCCTGTAGTAGCACAGGGTCAAGCCCTGCTGTTCTTGCATGTTCACATCCGTGTGTGAGGAGTTTAGTTGTGTCATGAACCAGAAATTCTGCTTTTATCCATAAAAAAAACAAGTCATGGTGGAAAATTTGCTCATTCCAAATGGCTCCCCTTGCTGCACTCGAGAATATCTTTTCTGAGTGTGGTTAATTTTACATCTCTGTGCCTGCCAGTTCTGTTGGATGTTTAGTGGTGATGGTTTGATATATTCTCCTATGAGCTTACAATGGAATTTGAGCTACCAAGCTCCTTTCATACCACACAGGGAGTGAAAGAACTCTTCATAAAAGTTTATTCTCATAAAACTGAATTTGAAATTGAGAGAAGAAAGATTCTGCTATTCACACAGCTCTTGAAGAGCCACATTTGTTATGTTTCTCACCTAGGCATGTTGCTTTGGCAGGATTTCAGCACTTTATATCAATCTGAACTGTGTTTGATGTTTTGGTTATTCCAGACTAGGTCTAATGCACACCCACCAGAAAAATACCTGCTTCCCCCAGTGAACTGGTACCTTGCCCAGTTAGGGGTTTTGCAGTTCTGATATTCATCTCTTACATCATCTAATTATCAATTAGGAGGAGCACAGTGTTAGCATCAGACCTCTGTTAAGGAGAGCATTTCCAGGGGCAGAGAATGTGTCCCCACTGATCACTGGGAGCACTTCAGAGCCCAGACACAGCAGGGAAACATGGATTGGAGGAAAAGCTGGGACAGGGAGAGTAGGAAATAAACTGGCAATTGGCAACAGAGAGGGAGAATAAATTGTTTTACAATAATAGATTATCTATCAAATGCCTTGGAACTAAGATGTTTGGCTCCATATGTCTGCAATTCAGAGCTTTGATAAATTTTAATACAGAACTTCTTTTCTTCCGTGGTCAAGGAACAGAAGCAATTACTTTTGCTGATCCATGAAACTGGTCTAAAATTGGTGATGGTGCTGCTGACTGTCAACATGAAACAAATACAAGCTGAGTTAGAATGGGTTTAGCTGAGATCCTCTGTTCAGGTCTGCTGTGCTCATGGGGAATGGTTTTTCAGGTTATTCCAGCCAGTATTCCATTGGCATATTCATGAGGCTTTGATCACCAGACACTGGTGATAGGGAAGGTAACACATTTAAAACTCACAAGAGGATAGATCAGATTTAGGTTCTCTCCCAGCTCTGCCACAACCAGCTAAATGTCTCTACACAGAGCATTTTTTTTTTTTATATGGCTCTGCATCATTTGTATTTAGTAAGAAACATAAAATGCCTGTTGTTCAGGCTATGTGATATCTGAATGCATTCAGGAACATTAGAAATTACTATTGTGGAATGCTAACTGTGTACATCTTCATATTTATTCTGTAAATTTGTCTACTTAATTGTCCCCAGTGTTCAAGGTAAATTGTTGCCCTCCACTGCACCACAATGGCCATGCAGAATGTTCTGCACCATTTTACAAAGCACCAATGCCTTGGAGCAGGGGGATGTGCTGCAGTTCCCTCCCAGCGCTTCAGTCCTGGTCACACTGCTCAGATATCCGACATACATGGAGTAATATAAATACCAGGGTGTTGGAATTTCTCCTCATACCCATTCTCTGATTTCTCTGGGAATTCCAGAAAATGAGGAAAGGGCAGGAGGAGCAGATGAGGCTGCAGCCTTGGGGCTACTCCTGGTTCTGGAAATGTGCAGCTTGTACCGATGGCTGTGATGCTTTTTGGGATGCCAGCCATAACTTTCTACTGTATTTCCCAGGCTTATGGAAAAAGATAAACTTTAGGGAGGAGGTTTGAAGTGTGGATGTAGCATCCACTGACAAAACTGTTCAAACACAAGGAGATGTGAGACCAGGGGTTACATGGGGTGACATTGCAAAGAGGATGTGCAGAGCAAGGCTGGAGTGTGGAAGGATGTGTGGAGCAGAGTGTGGAGCAGTAATGGGAGTAAGAAAATGGCTTAGAACCTCCTACAGGAACCTCCATAGGCTCATCATAGAATTCCAGAATGGTTTGGGTTGGAAAGGACCTTAAAACTCATCCAGTTCCCCTACCATGAGCAGGGACATCTTCTCTATCCCAGGTTGCTCCAAGCCCCATCCAACCTGGCTTTGGAACCTTCCAGGAATGAGGCAGCCACAGCTTCTCTGGGCACTGTGCCAGGACCTCAGCTCCTTCCCAATATCCCATGTGACCCTGCCCTCTTCCAGTTTGAAGCCATTCCTCCTTGTCCTGGCCCTCCATCCCTTGTCCCCAGTTCCTCTCCAGCTCTCCTGGATCTCCTTTAGGCCCTGGAAGGGGCTCTGAGGTCTCTCCAGAGCCTTCCCTTTTCCACACTGAACCCCTCCAGCTCTCCCAGCCTGGCTCCAGAGCAGAGGGGCTCTGGGAGCATCTTTGTCACCTCCTCAGGAGTCACTCCAGCAGCTCCACGTCCTTCCTGTGTTGAGGATCCCAGGGCTGCAGGCAGCTCTGCAGGTGAGGTCTCACCTTGACCTGTCCACTCTCCTCGTGGTCCATACAGGACCTGGGTGTCTTTCTGGGCTGCCAGTGCACACTGGAGGCCCTAAAAGAGATGATGGATTGAGGGGAAAGGGAAGAACCAGAGGGGATGCACAATTACAGGCTGCAGTCACTGAAACTTGTGACTGCCATTTAAAAGTTGCATTAAGAACAAAGGGGAGAAAAAGACTTGTAAAGAGATTTGTACCAGGAGCAAGCTCACATTTTAATACTGCAATGGTGTGTGTCATGTAAATATTTGAATAAATCTTTTAATCAGCTTTTCCTTTTGCTATGGTGTAGAAATACAAAAGAAAACCCCACAGGCTCTGCTTATTTCTTCCACACGTTTGTAAATGCATACAAGAAGAGATTGTGTTATGATGATGCTTGAAGAACAACAGCTAATAATGAGTTATGGTGTTATGTTCCATTTCTTGGTAATGTTAGTGAGTCAGGAACAAAACAAACAAATGCACAACAGCAAAAAAAAACCCCAAACTCTGTTGCATTTTAAGTCTGTAATAGCAATCAGTTGATAGCTCTGGGATTCTAAAAGGGGAACAAGGGAAACAAGAATTAATAGCTGAAGGTATCTACTTCATCATCTCAGAAATTTGTTCTGAGGAAAAAAATATAAAAATATTATTCTGTGGACTTCCTCTTTGATTCGGAAGATGCTAAGCACGGATTTCTTCTGGGGCTCAAATCAAAGCCACAGTATGAAAATAATAATGATAATTAAAAATACATAATGTCATTGTGTGAAATTTGCCTCAGTCTAAAATTTCAGAAGATAGGAGGAAGCAAGAGGGTAAGAAGATATTTTGAAATTCAGCCTTCTGTATGAGTTGAAAAGCAGCTTTAAATTATCATATTTGAGGGGTCTAGAAGAAAAATCATAAGAAATGTTTAATTTTGCCTTTTTAATTTTCTTTTTTAGTTTGTTTGTTTGGGTTTTTTTTTAATTTAGTATTGAAATTTTCTACCTCTGAAATCAGGTAGAGGTAAGAGGAGGAAATTAGAGGTTGGTGAGGGGTGTAGAGAGACCTTTATGAAACAAATTCATTGACAAAAATTTTGGTTTTTTTCTCTTTCTGTACCAATGTCTTAAAAAAATAACATTTTGAACCATAAATGCAATTAGGCACAATGAACACCTCATATTTGCCTGGAGGTATCAGTGAGGAGCTGAAAACTCTTGCAGTGAAGGCAGAGTAGAAATTCAAAAAGAAGGGGAAGTCAAACCAGATTTTTTTTTTTTAATTTATTTACTTCATTGTTATTTAGACAGGGGAGCATTTCAGGGTAAAAATGAACCATCTGCACTTATTGTCTGCTGCCTGTTTTATTCTCTTTTTACTCTCTTGCCTTTGAGCTTTTATAGCAGCCACTAGGCTTAGGAGAGATTCTGAGTCTTAAAACTTTTGGGTTTTTTTTTTCCCCTCTCAGATTAGTCACTATTTTCTGCTGATCAAAGAGGAGACTTGTAATCATTAAAGCCCACTTTTAAACAGCCAAATCATTAGTGGTTTAATAACATGCCATTATTAAAAGAGCTCAGTTCCTTTTCTTGTCACAAAGATTTTCAAAGAGCTGTAAGATACATATAAGACCCACTCACTTCAAAAAAGTTTTAAGGATAACCTGAAAAGGAATCTTCTTCATTAAAAAACCAACAAGAAAAACCCCCCAAAAAACTCAAAACACAAAAAAACTTTGTAGTAACTAATCATAATATGAAAGTTTGCATTGAGAATTAATGTTTTCTTGCTCTTTCCCCCCCTCCACAACTTCTTTCAGGCTGTGAACAGTTGGAGATGGTATAACAGAGCCAAAATAAGAGGAGAGAAGCAAAGATACTTAATCAGACAAAAAAAATATCCCAAAACACCTTTTTCAAAATTATTTCCACTTTTTTATTATCCCTTTAGCACAAATGCTTGCTGTGAAAAAAAGATTTTTTTTTTGTCTGATCTCAGGTTTTACAAACCTGCTCCCACTTCTGTGCTATTCCATCTTTTAATTTGAAATGTTGTAAAGAAACTGAGACACAAAACTCTTTCATTTTTGCATTTCCCCCTGGATGTTTTCTCCCTTGAAACTTTAATCCCAGTGCAGCAGCTCAGGTTTGCTCACTGGGAAACCTTGTGGGTGCTGATCTTGGTAAGGAAAAGAAGCAAGAGGTGTTGTCACATCTGCTCTCCTTTCCAAAATGTGAAATGACGGTTCTGCATTCATGTGCAAAGAGAAGATAGGAGAAATTATGGTTCTTTTTCCCAGCAAACTAAAACATGAATAAATAAATACAATTTGATTTATGAACGTGCAAAGAAATGAGCTTGTGTGAAAAAGTCAGCTAATTCAGTTAAAAGGACTGACAAAAGCGAAGGAATTAAAACCCCAAGCCTGTGCCCTAACTGCATTAAAAAGGAACTTATTGAAAATGTCAGGTTATTGGTCTGGATCAAATGGACAACTATAATCAAAACAATAAAAATAGAACAGGCTTGAACAGGTTTGGTACATGCATGTTCTCAAGTAATGATGTGTTTTTGCTGTTGTGGACACCTTTTCATTAATCAAACATTGCTGAAAATAAAAATGGGTAAGTGTAATTAATATCCAGTATTCTGCATATACCCTGAAGGTGGGCTGTATTTGGTGCCCAAACCAAGTTGCATTCAGAGAAGAAACAGGTGAGAAGCAAATAGCAGTGACAAAAGATGCATTTTTGGGTGATAATCCTTTGTGAAAGTCCTGGCAAAGTGAACACTAGCAACATTATTAGAATAGCTCAGAGCTGATGTTCTGAGAGCTGGTGTTATAGCAATATTGCCTGGAGAATCAAAAGCTAACTAGAGTAATACTCATGAAGCATGAACTCAAATCAGCTTTTTTTTCTTATGCAGCATGTGCCCAGTAATGTATTTCATATATTGCTACTAAGAGGAACAATACTTGAGTAATGTCAGCAAGTATGGGAAAAAATCAGCAGGAATACAAAAACATTTGTGGAATCACAAGACAGCTGTGGTTTGTAAAAAGAAAAATTATATATATATACATATGTATAGCTTGTAAGTCAGTAAAACTTTTCTTCACTTTCCAAGTTTGGTGCAGAGGATCAGGAGGGCTGGGTCGTGCCTCTCTCAGCAGGCTCAGGCTCTCCCAGAGAGCTGAGCTGTCAAACCACAGCATCTTCCTCCCCCAAACCAGCTTTGCCTGGTGCTTTTGAGCCCTAAACATCAGCCCTGCCTCAGCAAACTGGGCTGAGCACACGGGCAGCACAGCACAAATAAAACTCTGGGAGCTGCATTGCCTGGGGCCATGCCCAGCTGATCCAACACACCCTGCACTGAGCTCTGTGGGACTGGACTCTGCTGCCTCAGCCCTTCACTAATTAAACTGCTGCTCAAAATGCTCTTCTTTTACTGAAATTACCACAGATCTGTGAATTAGAATTTGTTTTTTGTGAGGGAGACTCAGAAATGGACGTGTTATTCTTCTCCCTGGGGTGGAAGTCTCACAGTACTTTTTTTTTTTTTTTTTCCCTTTAATTTAATAACTGAGTTGTCCAGGCAAAAGCTACATGATTTAAGTCACCCTATCAGTGATTTTCTTCAAGTTGAAAGCAATTAAGCTGGAGAGAATTGAGGCCACTTTGTTTCTGAATGAGAATATAAATGGGAGTTTAAGGCTCAATAATGCAAGGACATTATGTTCATGTCCATTTGAAGTCTCCTTTTATTTTTTTATTTTTTTAATTTTATTACCTGATTGTCTTATTATCTAACCAGCTTCTGTGAGGTCATCCATGTTGAAGACAGGTTCTGATATGAACTAGAGAACTGCATGAGTGGAAGAGCAGAACTGAAAATATATCTGCTTAGGACCCTCTCTAAATGTTTTTTTTTAAATGTGTTATTCTGAACTTAAAATATCTGTGTGTATATAGATAGGTATTGATAGTGTTCAATAGATAGATATTTGTTCTCTAAAGTGAACAAAATGAAAACAGGAACAAAAAGCTCATGGTAGTGGATTATGGTGTTATAAAGCTTTCCAAATCTGTTTTCTAGTGTAGCCCACATATTTCTTGTGGTTTTTAACTGAATCCTAGCGTTGCAGTAGTGCAAAATTGTGCAAGCCATGAGTTTTTCTAATGAGCTCTTGTCATGGCATTCTTTTCCTCCCTCCCACAAGATAAATAACTGCCTGTGTACATGCCATGTTTGAAGCATAAAAACACTAAATCACAGAATATTCTGAGTTGGAAGGGACCCAAAAGGATCGTTGGGTCCATTACTCTTGCTCTGGATTAACCAGAACCACCCAGAGTAACAGAAATGATGAATTCAGTCAATTCAGTTAATTCATCAGCAGTATGATGATATCATCCTGATGGAACTGCTGTTTTCTCAGGGCTGATTACATGGATGGCTATTTTTTATATATATATATATATTGATTTCCCAATTTATTTTTTTTTTTCTGGAGGTTTCTTACATGTCAGTGGCCTCGTTGCTATGCTCAGTAGTGTGAACAAGCCTTGCTGGAGCTCAGCTGCAACATGACTCCATTTGGTGGAAGATAGAGAAAAGCTGGAGGAAATCTGGAGATATTAATAGGAAATAAAAGGAATTAATAGGAAACAAAAATAGGAAATAAAAATAGGAAATTAATAAGAAATAAAAAAATGTGAAAACCTCACAGCCTGGTTAAAACTTGCAGGAACTGTGATAACCTGTCCTAGAAGAGAAAATTCATATTGTTCCTATAAAAGACCGGTAGAATAGCAAGGTGGATTTTAATTCTTATCAAAGAAAGTATAGGACAAATAATTTTAATTAGCAGATAGTGGTAAATAAAGGAAAAAATTCAAGTCTGAGAAAACCTTAGCATATAACTGATGTAAAAGTTGGAATCTCTGCCACTTGGGATTGTGTGGAACGGATGTTCAGCCTTGGATTTCACATCAGGATGGTTGTGTGTGCTTGTCTGTGAGGTTATAATGTCAAAAAATGGTGTGCTGGAAGAACAAATGTCAATAATTCTATTTACTCACGTTTCACTGCTGCTATTTCAAAAGTATGGCTGAATCGTTACCAAGGTAACCCTGCATTTTGTTTGTCCACTTGAAGGAATTTGTGAAATTTTGGGGAAAATTAGGTCAAAATATAAAATCCAGGAAGTTTTGGGGTTTTTTTCCTTTAGAGGATTTGATGCAAATGAAACTGAAAATTGGATTTTAAAGGGATATTGATGCTAAAAATTTATCCTGGGACCCACGCAAAAGTTCCTACCTGCAGGCTGCATTTTAGGAATTTAGGAATTTTAAGAATTCCTCGCTTTTTAGGAATTGCCATGATTTGAGTGGTTAAATTGTAAGTTTAATTAGTTTTGTGTTGATAAAGCAGCACGAGCAGCTTTCTCACGTGGTGGCTGAGAAGGCAAATTGCTGCCTTGGGCAGAAGGTTGTGGGCACTGGGGGTGAGGAGCAGCTTTTCTTTGGAGATGTGTGTTTGCAGCTCGCTGCCACAAATTCTTTGTTGTGTTTGATCAGCCAGGGAGCTGTTAAATAAGCTGTCCAAAGTTATCTATTGAATCTCACAACTGTGCCAGCCTACAGTGGAGGGAGAAGCAATTTCTGCTTTAGCATCCTGAAAACTCCAGCAGAAGTCCTCAAAGTGTGGGAGCACTGGCTCTCTCTCATTTCTGGAATGAATATTCTCTGTGCTAGAAACTCCTAAATCTTTTTAAGTTTGCTCATTACCAGTTAGTTGGTTCCTTTTCACACACAAACACGTTAATGTGCACACAAAAAAAAACTTGGTCCATATTTGCAGTTGGCCTCGGTGTTGGTGTTTCTAAGGAACAGAATTCAGGAGTTTGGGCAGTGTCCAGGCTGGCACTTGAAAACTTGTTTACTTTGAATCAGTGGGCAATTAGCTCACTGAGGATGCAAACTTTTAGCACAGGGAAGTCTAGGAAAAGGCCATTGAGTTAAAAAAAAATAATCTCATCGACTCTGCTGCAGTTTGGTTTCGATCATTTTTAATTCATTAGGATTTGACAGCAAATCGATGAACCCCAAACCAAAATATTCCGGGATCTTTAGTGAACAGATATTAAATGAAAATACCCTATTAATAGCAGGGTATTTGAAACTCACTGCCTTTTTTACATGCTGAAAAACCTCTGCTTGCAGTCTGAGAGCTTTGTAAGTTTTAGGAACACGCTGTTGTGCTGTCAGACTCCTCCAGACCCAGGAATGGCACAGCACCACCTCTTGGCTGTTCTCCTCCAGCAGAACAGAAATTCACTGTGCTTCCTCCTGGCACAGCTCCTCTGGCTGAGCAGGAGGAGAGGAGAACAAGCAAACTGCATTCCCAACAGGGATTACACTGCCTTCAAACAGAAAAATCAGACCTCTAACCAAAATATTTAAATTGGAACAGAAATCGGTTGGCTACACCAAGCCAAGCTCTTGTTTGGATTCCTGAGTGTCTGACATGGTTTACTGATGTGAAAACATTGCACCTTCTGGAAGTTCAAGGATTTATTTGTTTGTTTTTATGTAGGAATCTCCTTGTTAAATTACCGTGCTGTTACTTGTCACATAGAGTTTTCTGAATGTGGTAATATTTTAGTAGATCACAATACTTTGATGTATGCAACTGTCACTTCAGAAAACTTGATGCATACTCTAACATTTTCAAAAGTGAAAACTTAATATTGGAATTTGCCTGCGTGCTTAAACTTTTAATATACTGGCAGCTTTATTTTGAAAGATTTGAATGCCCACAGGTCATACCCAATTCAGGGAACAGCTGAGACTCTTCAGTTGCTGAAGTGAGGCTACTTACATAATACATGTTGTGTATGATTTCCAGGACTTTAGGAGAGGATTCCTGTCTTTTGCTGGTGAATTATTTTACCCCAATATTCTATAAGACACTGCTGCTTATGTATTTTTAATATAATTATATATACAAAATAATATTTGATGAGCCCCCCACGTCCTCAGGCAGAAGTTTTGGCTGTGTTGAGCTGCCTGTGGTTTGGGATGGGGTTTTGAATATGTAATGTCTCAGTGTTGCAGGCAGAATCAGGCTCTGCAACATCAAGCTTAAGTTGAGCAAGTCATAATTACCAGGTAGGCTTGAAATGGTGGTTTAAATTCTGTGGGAGGTTCACTTCATTTAAACTTGGGAGGATTTTGTGAAGAAGAATTCATTAATGTCTGGGAAGCAGTTGGAGACAGAGGTGTGAACATTGGTAAGTGCCTGTTTGGAAATGAGCAGCTTTGCATTCCGAGCAGGGTTTGAACAAAATGCATCTCTGTGGAAGGGTGTGAGGCTGCACATTATGTAAGGAAGCAGCAGTCACTCCTCAGAGCATGAGGAGGCTGTTTTGAAATAATAATCAGCATGGATGTAATCAAAGAATTTTGATTGCTCATATCATGGGATAATTTAAGGCAACACAGGAATGGTAATGCTTGCTAGCATTTGAATGCTTGGATTTGCACTTGTAACATTTTTATGTGCATCTTTAGTTTTGTTCTTACTTATCTCACAGTCTGGAGATAACTTACATAGATCCACACCTGCTCTGCCTTGTCCTCTTTGTATGGAAAAGGAGTAGATATTAGAGGTAGAGGTAGAGAGGTTGCCTATTTTATCACATTCTTTGAAGGCAGCATAAATGAGCCCGTGACATTCTGCAAGCAGGTTTTGTCTAAATTTCATAATCCGTAACATTCAGAGAGGGGATTGCATGAACTATATGTCTTTGCCTCTGCCAATTTAAGATGATTGTCTCTAATTCTCCTGTGAGCTGGCATGGAGAACAGTTTATTTGCCTCTTCTTGCAGTGAGTTTTTAGCTACTTCAAAACAACAGATACTTCTTTTAATCTAGACTAAGAAAACTCAACTTCTTACAACTTATTTTTTTCATATATCCCCCACTACCACCACCTCCTCCTCCATCCAAACTTCTGATTATTTAGCTGTTGCTCTCTATATAATCTCTGATCTCCATTTCCCTGAAAAGCTGAGGGAAGTAGGAAAGTTTGTTTGTTTCCTGTTGTAAAAACTTCAGTGTAATACTTGCTGATTTTCTGGAGTTTTTCCTTAGCAGTGTGATAGAACTGACTTTGGTCTAGATTCTGGTCAAGTATTACCTTGGTAAAAGTTACTTAATAATGTTGATTTTCCTCTTCCTGTTCCATTTTTTTTCTGCTCCTTTTCTGTCTGTGCCCTTCCAGCTGTGATCCTTTCCTGAACTGGTCTTGCAGCTCCAGCTCTCCCTGTCTTGTATCTGTGTAGATGAATCAATAATCATTATAAAGAGGAGATTAAAAGGAGGATTTTGCAGAGGAGAAGCCATTGGGATAGTTCAGCTTCTGTTGAAATCACACTATACAGACAGCTTTTCCTATCCATCCTACTCAGCTGCATCCTATTTCAGCTGGAACAGTGGGATGTCTAATTCCCTTCTCCATATTCCTGGCCATCTCTTATTTTTTGGTGCTGTTTTTCGAAGCAAGATGTGTGCTGTATTCTGTGGCACGTTGTTCATTATTCTAAAAGATAGCTTTCTGATGCCCAGCAGAACTTCAAAAAATGATTTCTACTTCAGAAGTGTTTCCACTTCCATTTTTTAAAGTGGCGCTGGAAGGTACAGAGGGACCCAGCTGCCAGTGTGGGGAGTGTGAACTCCTGTCTGTCATCACCTCAATGTTACACAGCTTGGAGAAGGGTGAAGTTGGCAGCAGTTGCCTCTCAGCACAATAATGTGTGAGCTGGCTTTTGACCCTTCTGAAAAAAGGGAAGAAAAAACAGGAAAAAAAATCCACATACAGGATAAAACTGTTGTAGGAGAAGTAAAGATGCTGAGAGATGGAATGCAGAAGCTTTCTGACAGGAGATTTATTACTGTAAATACCCACACACAGACCACAGGACTGGATAAGGATATTCATCTGTTTCATCTCATGTACTCCTCAGAGATATGGCTGTGTGTGATCTGCTTCCCTCTTGCCAGTTGAAACAGGCAATATTACTTGACTAAACTCCATTAGTAGTCTTCAGAAACATCAGCCTCAGAAATATTTTCCATTTAGTCTATAGCTTGCTAATCAAGTCTCTATTCATCTGTCCATACAAGCCATAAAGTTCTGCAGTGAACATCTAATTGTAATTAACATTGTGGACCAGTTACAGGGTGTGAGCAGTAACACATCCACCAGTGAGTGCTCTGTGCTTGCTGACAGAGCAGCTTTCCCCTGCCAGGACCCTCGGTGCCTGCCCTGCCCCATGGCTCTTCCTGGGCTCTGTCAGATGGTGCCTTCTGTGAGATCATTACTGCTGATTGGTTTGGGGTATTTTATTGCCCAAAGAGCAGTGAGCTGTATCACCTTGAAGGCATCAGCATTAGCAGATGAGGGCAGCAGGTGATGCTGCAGGTGAAATGTGAATATTTTCATGTAGAGTTTTGCTTGCATTCCAGGATAGTCAGAATACAATTTAAAATAGCAAAGGGATCAGGTCCTTACTGCAGGCACTCACAGGCAACCTCCAATCATCTCTCACACTGTGCTGCTCTTAAATATGTTTCTCTGCATTTCTTTATAAACGATGCTGAGTTGTTATGTCACTCTAAATACAGAGTGGATGCATGTTGTGGTGTTTGGTTTGAGATATATTGCTTAGCCCTACCAACCTCACCAGTTAACAGGGTTGCAGGAGAGTGTAAGAAGTCTCAGCCTGAGGAACCAAAGCTGTATTGAAGTCACTGACCTCAGGGCAGTCCTCTTGTGGGGCAAACCTTGTCATGGAGACCATGGAGGTGTCTTGTGGACAGGGCTGTGGCTTGGCTGCCTGAATTTATCCATGTCTCACACCTCAGTGAGCAGTCTGCAGCCTGCTCCATTTCTGCAGCAACAGGTCTGACCTTTAGACTTTTGCAGAGCAAAGCTCTGAGCTCCAGAAACGCAGGTGCCCTTAGCACCAGCAAGGACATACTGGGATTTCACTCAGCTGCCAGTTTCCTTCTTTTCTCCTTAGAGAAATACCATACTGATGCATAAATTGACACTTCTTTTCCTTTTGCCTCAGTGGCTCCAACCTCTGCTTGTTAAAAAGTTGCACACAAACAAGTTTGGGCATTTTCATTCAAGTAAATGTATGGAAAAGGGGCTGTAGGACTGACTGCTATGCATAATAAGCTAGAGAAAGCAAACCAGAGGAGCAGCTGCTGCCAAAAACTCTCCAGAAAATTCTGCTTTCAGCCCCTGCAACTGATTGAGAAAGTTGCAGGGGAAAAAAAATTCCTGGATTTTAATGTTCCAAGTAGCATAAACTTGTATTTGTAAACAAATACAACATGGATTATCCTCTCATATATTAAATGGCAAATGTTATATTGCAGAAAGATAAGGATTGAAATCTCAGGCAGAAATGCCAACCTATTTGCTTGCAATACAAAAGTCTGTACACCTCAGCAGCTGTTCAACATCTGTCCCCTGAAGGCAATGAGATAAACACTTGACAAACAACATGTAAATATCTGGCAATTAATATACCTGGAGTCATGGGGAGGGACACAGAGCTGCAATCCAGTTATTGGGGTTGGACTGTAGATAAATTACAGTATAGCACTCAAAAAATTACTCCAAAAACAAATATGAGGTACAATCACAAGAATTTCATCTGAGTCAGTGCCTGATCTGTGGGTTTTGTGATTGTTGAACTGCCTTGTTTCCAGTCAGCTTTGAAAATTTTGGGATTGCTTTTGAAGGTTTGTAAAAGATGAATGGGAAAATTAATCTCATGTATTGACTGTTGTACCACACATAGGTGAGATATTGTGAGAGCTGCCTCAGAGGTGCAGTTTTCCACTGGGAGAAAAAGAATTGCACCCACAAATAAACCTTTAGAGGTATTACCTAAAGCATCCTTTAGAGAAACACCCCCCATCCTGTTCTCTTTGTATTTTCATTTTAGTAATTCCAAGGCCTAGAACAGCACACAGTTTGATTGCAGTTTGTGTAACTCCTTTCTATTTATCACCCTCACATTCAAATGCACCTTAAATGCTCAGCTGAATAAATACAATGCAGATTACTGCTTGATGTATTAAATGCCAAATACTATCTTGCCAAAAGCCAAATATCTATTTATGTTTTGGCTTGCCTCCATATTCACACATACTGGGGCTTAATGATGAGTTCTTTATTCTGCCATGATATTTCTCTGCATAGGTGTTCCAGGGGAAAAGAGACCATAAAAAAGATGTGAACTTCACAGTTGCAGAGCCTTCTCTATGATCAAGTTAAATGGATGGGTTTTAATGTCTTGAGGCTATTGCTTCTCTCTTCCAATTTCGAATCACATTGGAAAGCTGTAGAAGGGAAAGTGCAATTTAGTGCTTAAAATGAGTATGGACAGGCATGGAAAAGACAATATGAAATGCCAGGTTGTAGAGAGGGCAGTAAAAATAATCTGAGGTCAGACAAGCAGATACAATTCAAAGTGCAAAAGGAGCAAATTGGGTGAGAGGAGATGAAAATATGCGAAGAGTGGACAAACTTCTTTGGGGAAAAAGCAAGAAGAGAAAAAGGAAAGGAGGAACAAAGCTAAGAAAGCTTCAGCATGAGGAACATCATTAGGTTGTGTCAGGCAGGAGGTATTAGAAAAAAGAAAAGCTGTGATCCTGCACATTGCTGTAAATTCCTGCAGTCTGTGGATGGTTCCCAGGGCACAGGTTGAGTTTTGATTTACAGGTGTTGAGGTGAGCTGGCCGCAGTTTGAACCCCGGCTGTCCCTCTCCAGCATGGCCAGGCTGCACCTCCCCCAGTGCACAATTCCTTTCCTTTGTGCTTCTTGACCTGGTTTTACTCGTTACCAGTAAAGTACCACTGTAAAAATCAGATAATGAAGTCTTACAGACCCCTTAGGATAAAAAATGTGACAGCTAATAATAACCAGGGGCAGCTGGGCTGTATTTTCTCCTCAGCATGAGGTGGGTTTGAGAACTCGTATTAGGTTTGCCATGGATGAGAAAGGTAATTTAGCCATTTTCTATCTGCTGGAGGAGAAAGAGTGGAGGCAGAAGAGCTATGACAGCAGCTTTCCTATGTTTATGAAGTTGTAGGTTCTGTCTTACTGTCAGGTAAGTAATTATGTGCAGTTACAGAATGTGTATGTATTAAATAATCCTAGGTAACATTTTCAGTCTTCCAAGCAGCTTGACAGCAGCTCTGATCCTATTTAAATGACATTTTTAGTCAATGTCTTCCTCCATACAGTCACACAGACAGATTATGTGTTCCTAAATGTGCTCCAATCTGAACACCCAAAGGAAAATGAAAGGAATGTATTTTTGTGGTGAGAAAATAACCGCTGTAGTGCTGTGACACAAATCTCCATTCGTTAACTGTCTACGGCTGAATTACATTTTAATTTAAGCAACCTACTTTTGTTTAGGTAAAGAGAAAATAGGAGCCATGAATGGGCCACTTCACATAGAGCAGAATTGCAGAAATTGTAGAAGCTTCGATTTTCCCTTACTCTTGGATGGAACCCAATTTTTTCTTGATGAGACAAACTCTACCATTTCACATCTGGTGTCCTGCTGGTGCTTTATTTTGCTGTTGTGATACTGCAGAGAAATAGAGCTCCTAATTTGCAGCTTGAAATCCACAGGTGTTGATAGGAAGCTTTTGCCACTGCAGCGTAGTATGGATTTCTGCAAATGGTAAGGAAAGCCTGAGATGAAGGTTGCAGAATCTTTCTTTTCCAAGCAGAGATCTTGCAGATTTTGGAGATGATCCTGTTTTTCAGTATTAGGAGTAATGACTGTCACTGTCAGTGCCAAACCTCTGGGGAAGGATGTTTCGATTTGGGCCAGGAGAGATTGGGGAGGAAAGAAATTGTGCTTAACACTTCTCAGTCACTGCTTGTTTGCAAGCAGAATGAGTGAAATGAGAGCTGCTCCAGCCCTTTTTACACCACAGCTGACTCCTGGAGCCAGCACTATCCTGGAACAGACATTTTCAGGGAAGCTGCACACAGGGAAGTGCCAGCTCCTGGGAATTATGGAAGAGAAGGGAATTATGGCTTCTCAGGGTGCTCAGCAGCCCCTTTAGCCAGGTTAGTGCTGGCACTCACTGGAGCCCTGATGGTGTTTTGTGTGCGGTGCTGAGCTCAGCCTGGTGGTTTCCATATTTTTTTTTACCTCTCTGTGATAGTAAATAGTATTATTTAAACAATATCTATTTTTATCTATATTGTTTCCATGATTTTTTACCTCTCTGTGAAGGTAAATAGGGTCATTTAAACCCAGTGCCACCAGGTCCAAGGCACTCAAGTGCTGGACAGGCTCACACTGGGGGTGCTGAGCTCACCCTCAAGCTTTGGGGGATGTCCATGGCCTGGATTTTCTGCTTCCCCCCATTCTCTAAACATTATCAGGCAAAGTGTTCTTTAAGTTCCAGGTTCTCTGAAAAACTTTTTGTTCATAGAAGGTACTTTGACAGGAATTATGCTATAAAATCAGGAGAAAAAAGGAAAGATGCTGAAGTTTTATCTGGGACATGAATCTGACTAACCATTATGATTTCCTGCAGATATGTATTTCATTTTGTCTGTGTCTATATATTATTTTACTAAGCAGAGCATCTCATGAAAGCTTAGCCAACTGTAATTGCGCCATTCATTTAATTGGGAAAAAAAAAAACCAAACAAACAAAAAAACCCCCAAAACTTCAAAAAATCTTTGAAAATTTCCAGTGGAGAACCTTCCCTGTGTTGCTGCTGGATTTAGACACGGCTTAGAAGGTTGTTCCAGTTCTGGTTTATGTGATTTTTAACTCCAGTTCTGTTTCTGATGCCATTATCCCTCAGAATAAATAAAACAAAGATGATGCCACAGCTCTGTTGGCATCAGGAGAGTTTTGCAGGGCACTTGTCACATGCCCTGACTTCTGTAGGTGAAGTTGTCTGTGTTGCATATTTGCACATGTGACACAGTTTAAAGGAAAAAAGGGGGAAAAAAAACAAAAAACAACCAAAAAACATACACAGAATTAGTTTTAAGTCTTCCCTAATTGTATTTTTAATCATAAGATTGGTGACATTTACCTTTCATTGTCTCATTTTATTTCTCATTTTGTTCTTCAAGCGAGTGTTCCCCAAACTCAGAGCTGCTTCAAAATGCTTAATCAAATGAAAATGCTTATTTTCCATCACTGGATTTATAGCTACAGTCATGATAGATTAAAGAAAAACAAAAAACTTAAACAGTTTTGTGACAGCAATGAAGAAATATTTCAAGTAATTATATGCATTTTAAAATTCATTGTGTGCTTAAAATACAGTGAATTTATCTATGTGCAACATGAGCTCTTTTCAAGAGTATGCAATTACTCTTTATTGAATGCCAAACTCTGAGATCTCAAAAACAAGTTGGATGAATTAAACTTTTTATTTCCCAAATGGGGACATCTGAGACTGCCCAACCTTTGTGGCTTTCAGTCAAGGGGCAGTAACTGAAACAGGGAGGTGAGGATAAATATCTAGTTAAGGAACTAAGTAGGAGTGTGAAAAATAGGTGGATAAAGAGACTTGAAGAAAAGGTGGGAATTTTGAGGGAAAAAAAAAAAAGTAGAATAGGTCTTCTTTTACCCTGGTCACAGATATAAAGAAAGAATGTAAAGAGATTTCAATATTTAGAAAAGAAACCTTGCGCAAGTGGAACAATCTCAGCCTTTATCATACAAGTTCAACTCTCTTGGGAAATTGTGGTGCATTTATTATTAGTATTTAAATTTGACTATTAATGTTTTGATTGGGATATATGCTGTAACCAATGATGTGACAGTGGTTTTGTGGGAGAGCACACAGGAACCCGTGCATTTTTCTCTGGTACCAAGTGCACATTCTTGAAAGCTGAACTTTGCCTCCTGTGTGCAAAAACAAAAAGGGTCTCACCAAAAATGAAAACAAGGACTTGTGAGCACAAGGCTGTTCAGCTGTAAAATCTAAGTCCCTTGGAGAGAATCCTTCATACAGAAATATGTCTGGGAAAAGGTGAAACCAAAGAACCTACATCAATGTTTTGATAAAATCAGGCATTTTGCCTTAATTACAGCTGCCACTGTGGCTCTGCAGTATTGCCTATGGTAGAGGCCTAAAACCTTGACCAGGAACATAGAAGAGATTTTCATAAAACCTTACCAAAACTCACTCTTTATCAAGTTTTCCAGACGCCTGTTCAGCAGAAGGCAGAAGTGAGCATCCACTTTGTGTTTCTAAATTCTTGGAGTGTGCCACAGGCACAGAGAGTCCTCCTCATCTTCTGCAGCACATCAGCTTAATTCTGCCTGAGCCAAATGAGGTTATTTTGAGATTTATGCTCAATAGAGTTATAAATTATTTTGTGTCAATGCAGGGCTTGGGAAATGAAAGCAAATATTTGCTGTACCTGGCAAACAAGGTAATGCCAATACATCTCTGTCGCCCGTGCTGTGTTTGAGCTCCGGGCACGCTGCCTGCTCGGTGTTTAGTAAAGACCCAGCTATAAACAGATGGGGAAGGCACAGGTGTAAGAGCTAAAAAACCACGGATTTTTCTTCCTGTTTTTATACTTGTCAGTTTTGTGAGCTCACTTCAACGTCCCCACCTCTAAAAATACCGTCCTGCTGCTGAGTGCTTTGAGAAGGATGACAATTAATGAGTATTTGCCACGAATGACTGATTAGTGACGGGATTTCTATTAGGAAAACCTGAGAAGAGGCTTAATAATATCGTCCTTTTCAGCCCTTTTACCCTGAGAATTTCTTAGCTTTCTTGGATCGCTGACTTTGTTATGTGACATTAGAGAATGCATTTGAAAAACTGCTAATAAAGCACATGTGTGCTCTGCTCTTATGGCTTCCATCTCTGTGCTTTAAACAGAATGTGTTCCCACTCAGACTGAAACAAGGATTAATGAACATGTCATGGTGTCCACTGGTCTGTCGTGAGAATGGGAGAGCTTTATGTCCAATTATTTATTTCTACAAATAGCTGGTGTTGTCACAAATACACGATGGCAGCGTGCAGTTTAAAATATTCTGAGCATTGATTTGAAGCAGCTTGTCTGTTTGTGGATGTGAGGATAGCTGGATATCCTTAACAGATCAGGAGAACACAAAATAAACACTGCAGCTACTGCCCTTCTGAGCTGCTCCCTTCAGTTTAGGCAACTCCTAAGTGTGAGGAGGGCATTTTCTGAGATTGCTAGCATCAAAATTGGTTGGGCTTTTTTTGTTGTTTGCTTACAGAGAAAGTTGAATCATTTTTGTCTCCTAGTGTTTCAGAAGCTGAGATGGTAGGGAGAACTTTTACTGTCCTGCACAAGTTTTTCTGTTCTATTTTGAGGTGAACCTTGGAACTTTCACAGATATCATGGAAAGGAAACATCTTGGGAAAATCACGGCCACAGGAGACCTCATGTAATGTCTGGTACTTCCAAATTCAAATGTCTACACTCTTCCAACACACCACACAAGCATTTAGCCACCAACTATTTTCTTTTTGAACCTCCTTTTCAATGTGTAAATACATAATTTTCATTAGAGAAGAGATGAGAAACTTTTTGTCTCGCTGATACCTGGTTTTGTTGATTTTGTTCTCTCTTCTTTTTAAACAGTAATAGAAAAGTTGCAAAGGGAAATGTTGGGCCAGGTTCTCTGATGTAGAAGGAGTTACAGGGAGATTTGAAGAACTCATCAAGTCAGCAACCAATTTATTCTAGCCCTTGGGGTATCTGGTACACTCTGCTGCCCTCTTACTAGAAAACTTCATGTGATACTGAAATCTGCTGCTTGATAAAATATTACACCAAAATTCCTAATGCAGAGTCATTAACCAATAAACCAAAGAAATGCCCCGTGCTCTCCAGTAAATAAATCTTTTTTGACTGAATTTTTTTCCTCACCTTTGGAACCGTCCTTAGATTTTCAGCTGTTATTTAGAAACTGAGGAGAGTGCTGCCTTTTCCTAGACATGTTCAATAGCACAATGCTCAGATGGAATTTACTGCCTGTTTACAGCTGTCTGATGCTGCAGATTAGATGTTCCAGCCTGGGCTTTGAGTGGCAGAGTTTGGGGAGCATGTGTTGAACATACTCTGACTTATTTAATTGAGTTCAGCTCATAGCACAGCCTCAATTACTAGTTTAATTAAGAAGAAGAAAATAAAAAAAGAAAAAAAACCCTGAACCAAATAATAGCAGAGAGGATGGAGTTGTGCATTATAATTGAGTGGTGCTCCTGTGTTCAGAGTTCTTGGGGTTCATCACTTCTGTGATGAGACCTTGTCTGACTTAACAGGGATGAGGGCTGGATCTCAGCGACTTGGGAAGCAATCAGGATTTCCAAAAAGAACTGAATCCCAGGGGTTTATCCTTTGAATTGGTGTGGGTTTCACAGGGACTGAGGCACTGATCAAGGATCTGAGTGCTGATTGTCACTGCTGCTGTCTCCCCATTATGCTCTGACAAGTAAGCACCTCCCTTGGCAGGTACCATCAAGAGTCAGGCTGAATCAAGCAATTACTGCTTGCTGAACACAGGGACAGCTTTTAAGGAATATAAAGCAGTATCCTTACTGCTCTTCAGTCTTCCCTCTTTTTTGGAATAAAGCGTGAAAAGACCAGGAGCAGATCTTTTAATAAGGTAAGAAAGGAAAGGACTGCTCTGCAGCAGGTGGTGTCTGTGTGTCCCAGCCCAAGCTGTCTTGTGCCTCTTCACTGAGAGCAGTGAGGAATGTGAGTGATTACCAAGTGCTGGAGGTTGGAAGATTATTCACTGGGGCTGTGTCAGAGGAGAACAATTATGTTGAAACAAAGTGAGGGGAAGAAAGCCCCAAGTTAATCTGTGCTCCCTTCACCTCAGGCTGATTAGAGTAAATTAACTTCTATTGCAGGTGTGATGCAAAGCAGGTATTAATTATATCTCTGGCATCAGACAAAAATAATGTAAAAAATCTGTTTCCTTAGTGATGCCTGTAGATGATTGCTTTTATCCTGTAAAGCAAACAGGCAGTGCCCTGCTCCCCTCCAAACCCCACCAGGCCGTTTGCTGATGCACCCTGCGCTCATGTCAGCGTGTATCAGTTTTGTCTGAAAATAAAGAAGTTAAGCCTTCCTGACAGGTGGGCACACCATGCTCTGCTTTCAGGCTGTCTGCTGCAGAGGGAATCTTCTCCTCAGCCTTTATCAGCTCTTCAATAAAAGCATCTCCATCCATACCCCTTGGGCTGCACGTGCTGCTGCCTCCCTTGTGTAGCTTCACCTCCTTCCCTGCTGTCACTCAGTGCATGAGATATCAGATACTCTGTATTGGGGTTTATATTGTTTCTTCTTCTCCTAAAATGAGATAATTAGTTAATTAATGAAACTAATAAGCTAAACAGCGCTAAAATGCAACTGTGCTCATTGCTGTGTGCCTGGTGGCCTGGAGACTTGAGGAACAGTGCTACTTTGAGCAAGGAAAAAGTGATTTAGTGACCACTGACGTGACCAAAAGCCTGTGAGATTGAGTGGCATGAGTCATAAATATGTTAGAATTCCATTTTTCATACAGCATTAATGACAACAGCCATAACTTACTTCTTTGAGTTCTGAAATTGTCTTAGAATTGATAATAAACTCGGTGAGGTTGTGTGGATGGCTCAGCTATCAGTTCATGCTGGCATAACCTAACTGCTTTGCACATTAATATAATCCTATACTTGGCCAGAAAAGTATTTTTTATTATTTTTTTCCTGCAATTCTTTCTACATTTTTTTTTCCATTTTAGTAATTTTCAGAAATTGTCTTCCTATCTAATTCTGTGTGGGGCAGGTTGGTATTTGAAAGATTATTACAGGGATGGTGTCTGCAGCCATCAATGGGATGTGCAGATCCCCCCATTTTTCTCCTCATTCTGCTTCGAGCCAGGGCTGCCAATACAGCTCTACATTTCTGGTGTTTCAGAAGAGTAATCAGATTTGTTTGCTGGCTTCAAAATAACTCATGTAATTCCTTCCTTGAATAAGGAAATCCAGGAATGGGTTCATTGTGGGCTGCAGAGGAAAATGTGGGATGAGGTGGTCCCAAGTGTCCCATTGCTCAGTAACACAGATAGCCCAGGGCAAACCCTGAGTGGAATTAAAGAGCCCTTTATTTTTCTGTTTTGTTATTTATTAATGCTTTGTGACTTTTTGAAATTCTCTCCATGTTGAACGGGCTGTTGCACTTTGCTTTTATCCCCACAGAACAAGGAGGAGTCACAGTCTCACAGCAGGAAATGTCTGATTGATATGGATAGACAGATAGATAACCCAGTAATACCCTGAAATGGTATTTATTTTGTTGTTGGATATATTGGTGAAATTTTCCCATGATTTTGTGAGTTCTCTGATGGGAGACAGGCAATTTATTTTATTTCTGTCTTCGTTTGTTTGATTTCAGCTAATCCCTTCATCATTTCTGTAAACAAAGCACAATTTTGCCAACTGCTTTTAAAAAAATGTTATAAATGATGTGTTTGGAGCAGAAGTGGAGGGTGTGCCTCTGGATCAGCTGACAGCCTCTTTAATCCCACAATTCCCACATTGCTTCTTGCAGCCTCTTATTTAATTCATTACTTATGTTCACAACTCTGTAACAAGCACAGCGAGTGTATTAGAGATGTGACTTTTCTATAAATACTTTGTCATGCCAGCACAAGTTTCACTGTTCTTGAAATGACACAAACTTCATGTGGAAAATAGTGGCAGATAATTCAGTAAAGAAGGGTTATTCAAATGATCCGCTCTAATGAAAAGGGAGATTTCAAACCAATGACTGTAATAAATAATTTTATTTATTTATTTAAATATGCTTATATTTATTAAATAAATATATGCATACTTATCACTTTGAACATCAAAATACAGAATCTCCAGCAATTTGCTGTTACACTCCAGCCAGTATCTAAATATTCATATGTAGCACAACACACTGAAACTTTTTTGTCTTTGTATTCTTTTTGGCACTCAGTAAAACTTTCAGGAAAAGTCTGTGCAAATATTTGCTAACTAGAGCCAAAGGCAGGAACTCTTTTTGACAATTATTTGTGTAACTTCTGTGCCACGGTAGGAATTTATTAAGTAATGTGGCAGATCATCGATGGGCTCTCAGCTGGGGAACCTTTGGAAGTCAAGAATGAAAACACTTCTGTTGTTTATATATTTGTGTTACAAATCAGCACTCCTTGGCTTTAAATCCTGAATATATGCACAGTTCTCTAGCAGCTTCATATTAGTTCTAGTAATTAGGCACTAATTACTAGTGGTGTTATAAATAATTCTGCCTTCCCACTAGGCCTTGCTGCTGTAAATTAAAGGTTAACAGATCAAGAGGAGAGCAACAACAGCAAAAGCACAAGAGCCTTCTCCGTGGTGGAATAAAACCAATTTTGTTGACACTTAACTGAAATTGAGTTCTGCTTTGTAGCGCCTTAAGAAAAGATACCGTGAAGATTTAAAGAGTCTGTGATCTCAGAAGAGATAAAATGATGCAAATACAATAATTCCAACCTAATCTCAAATATTACTGTTCTGTATAAATCCTGCTTTGTTTTTTCTTTCAACTAACCTGATGTTTTGTTGCCTATGATCTTTGTTATAGACAAGACTTTGGTTTGAGGTTTAGGGGGTTTTTTATTATTTTTAATTTGCAAGTGCAATTTTGGGGAGAAAATAACTCGTTTACTCAGTATTTAATGAGGTAGCAAAACTGCTATTTTTACTTACTGTCAAATGCCAGGATGAGAGGTGGAATCAGGTAATTCACTTGCTGCTGACATGAAATAATGCTCCATTTAGGAGTTTGTAGTGGGAAGATTGGTAGCTCTGAGTGCTGCACAGAGTTGTGCCATCACTGAGCCTGGTGTGGGCCAGCAGCATCCAAACCAACCTCTGCAGCAGAAAACATTTGATCAGATACTGAAGCTGTAAGTTCTAATATTCACTTTAGAACTTATTACTTTACAAAAAAAACCCCAAAAAACAACCCAAACATTAAAAAACAGAGATTTCTAAACAGGAACATCTAAGTGCTGGATGAGAATCTTGCTTTTATTTCATTTTGTGTAGTCATAGCTTGGGTAGACACATTTTTTCTCTTGGTGAGCCCTGAGTATTTCTCATTGCTTTTCACCACTAGAATCATCAATTGAATTTGGAATAATTCCCCAACCTGCAAAGTTCATTGTGCTGTCCCAAAGGAAAGCCAAGCTACAGATCAGTTCTGTCCATTGCTGCCAAGCACAGGCTGGCTATTTTCTCTTCTGCACTGTGATAAATAACCATTGGCACAATTTAAACCAGCTTAAGGATTTATTGTCTTAGCAGTGTTTGCTTGTGGAGATCAAATATTAAATGGTTTTTGCTCCTCTTTGGCATAAGGTAAGATCGTTAACCTGTATAAACTTGATTTAAGTAGTTTTTATACAAATTAGAATTTATATAGGTATTTGAAAGATAAATTTCGGGTGGATTCTTTGTCAGAATAGGTATTTTTACAGCCTCACCTGTTTCTTCATCCAAGATCATCTTCAGCTTTGATGCCATTGATTGGATTTAATGACCTGAATCTAAGCCAAGAGCTCTTAGAGCAGGGGGCACTGAGGGATGGACCAGCACAGCTGCTTCCCACAGCATTCCCAGTGCAACTTAAGTGAAGCCAAAATAACCCCAAAACCAAACAAAAACACCTCCTAAACAAACAAAACAGCAACAAAAAACCCAGACAAAAACAACAAACAAAAAACCCCCAAAGAGCAACCAAACAAAAGATAAGCAAAAAAAAAAAAAAGAAAAAAAAACCAAACCAAAACAAAACAAAAAAAAAAAAAAAAAAAACATACCATAGATGAGAAAGAAAAAATAACCCAGAATCCAGCAGCAGTTCCCACAACAAACCTTCCATCAGTGTGCAGTGCTGAGATTTTCAGAGTTTGAAACATCTTTGCATTTAATTGCATTTAATGCATCTTTCCTTGAATTTGCTGGAAAGAACAAAAACAACAAAACAAACAAACAAAAAAAAACAACAACAAAAAAACCATCCCTTCTGTTGATAAAATCCTCATCATAACTTAAAATCATCAGTTTTTAGGGTGTAAAGCCTTTGGGATCTAAAGTCTCAATGTAATTCTGGCCTTTCTGCAAATCTGCCTAGGAAGGAGCCCTGAGATTCCTAAAGCTTGCAAACTGTGGATTTTTGATTAATTTAATGTAATCCTACTTAATGATGATTATTGTAGCATTTTCTGCATAAGATGGATGAGACAGGTTCTCAAATGCCAGCTATTACTGACATTTAATCTGGTATAGGTCATCAAATACCAAGGTGGAGGAACTGTTTTAATTTATTTTTTCTCATTAATAATACATTTAAAAGAAATTAATATTGCAAAAATGTTTCCTTTTTCGGTGCTCGTCCCTAAGTGGAAAAAGTTGCTTGACAGAAATCAGATAGGTGAAGACAAAGCACCCTGCATTGTGATTGATGCTGGTGGTGTGGAAAACAGGATTTTAAATCTCTGACAAAGTGAGTTGGGCCCATTTTCCACTTTTCAGAGTGCCAAATGCTCCATGCAACCATCATTTCTCAGAGTGGGTTGAAAAGGCCATGTCTCAGATTCTGGGAAAGAGGAGGCCCTGGAGAAGGGAGGCTGTGTTTGGGAAATGATGGCCTCCTGTGTCCAGACAGTCATTTTTAAACAAGGACCTGCTGCTGGTGCTGCCCTGGTTTTCTCTGAGCTGAGCTTAGCTCTAAAAACAAAGTTAAACCTTTAAACTCCACCCTGCTTTAGCCTGGAACTCCTCAGGCTGTGAGTCAAACACGATTTCAGGGATCTTCTTTATTTCTGCCTTTATTCCCCTACAATCACTGGACAATTAATGAAAATATTCCCCCTTCCTGCCCCCAAAAATTCCTATTTTATAAAGTAATTTTTAATATTGACGCTTTCCAGCTAAGGAGAAATGTTATTTATTAAGTGGGAGAAGCGATAGAGTCTGACTGCACATAATAATATCTTGTGAAAATTAAATAACTTCAGAAAAAGTGCTGGGTTTGTTTTTTCTATGAAAGAGCTTTGGTGCAATAGTAAGGAAATCTTTGAAAATAAGGGTATGAATGTGTGTATTCTGCTCTGTACATAAAAGAGTGCATGCAAAGATTATAAAAGGTCAAGTGGCACCATTTTATGCTCCAGAAATCATTCAAAGCAGAATAATCAGAAAATTGCACATTAAAATACATATCTCGAGTTGACTTTGAAGAAAAACAAGCATATCAGACCCAGAGTTGCCAATGAAGAAATAGAATTTTAATTTTCTGTGGCGAAATTGTTTTCCTGCATCTTGTGCACCTGGTAAAACAGTGGAAATGAACCATCTTAACTTCAAAAATAAATATTCAGGATAATCCAAGAACTATTCATCATCATGTTCCAGATTTCAGTATCTCGAGCATCAGCGTGTGCATGGTTTGAATGGAAACACACATTTTATAACTACATAAAATCTGTTAATTTTTTAAAATTTATTTATTTTAGGGAGGATTTATATCTACTTTTTAAAGATATGATAGAGAATTCATGGTGTTATTTGGATGTCATATTTTAAGTCCCCTTAAATGTTGATATAAAGCCACGTAACATGGCACTTTGGTTATAAAATGAATTTTTTCAGTGGATCAGCACATCGATTTGGCACAGCTGGTTTGTGATAAAATGGGAATAATCAATGTTTCTTCATTTCTGTTCTAATTGGTGAGCTTGTAGTTAGACATAGGGAAACACATTTAGTCTGAAATGACTAATTCCAAATTTCTGCATCTGATTTAAGTCTGAATCTTTACATTTTCAGATAAAGGGCAGTAATGTGACCAATAAATACTGATGTTCAGGGCCCTTAATGAATCCAGGAATACATCTGCAATGTGTCTGTCATTACAAACTGACAGTTAATAAAACTTTGCATGTGGTTATGGAAAAAAATGAAAAGGTATTATTTGATTTACTTACTAAAATTTTATTTCGGGAGTAATTTTTGAAAGCTCAGAGAACATGCTTTTTATTCAGAAGACTACTTTGTGCACAAAATTACTCAAGGTAATTAGATGATTTTAATGAAAAGATATTGAATTGTGTGTAGACAGAAAGCAGGTTTAAGCAAGTCTAAATCTGATATATTCTGAGGGATGCACTTTTTCAACAGCACATCCCATTGCTGTAGATAAGGGGCAAAAAATAAACAGACAACTCTTGTGATGGGAGTGTAAAACAAACTTTTTCTGCAATTTTATCCACAAGCAAAACCTGTGAGCTGAACTTCCATTCCTCTGTGTGTTTGATTTATTGCTGGTCTGTTCCAGGTGTGCTTTTTTTAGCATGGGCAGGCAGCCTCAACTGCTCATAAAAGGAGCAAGAAATAGAACATGGTAGGATTGATGTGGGTTTATTACATATTTACCCTGCATAGGAGGAAGTGGAGCTTGTGTGAGAAAATTGCGACTGTGACACAACAACGTTAGACAGGAACTCAGCTGTCCATCTTTGTGTCCTACATCATTCCTGCAGGACCCAGAGATGAGAGCACAGGAGAGGCATCTGCACTCTCACCCTGCAGAAAAAGCAAGTTTGGATGGAAAAAAGGAGGGGGCAAATGCTTTTAGGGATTATTATGAACTTTAAATATGTATATTTGATTAACATCCCTAAGACAAATGAAGAATACCCTCTGTAGTGGAAGGGATCAAACTTGAAGAATAACATGCAGGGTTGCTAAAACAACTGTGGAGGATAGTCATAACAATATAATAAACAAGCACCATGAATTATCAAATTACATTCACTTTATAACACCTGAAAATCCATATTTCTGTGTCAGTAAGGAAATGGGGGGTGGGAGGGGGGACCTGTTAATGGCAAACCAATTGAGCTTTCTACCAAGTGCATTTTTATAGATGGATGATGGACAGTTTAAATAGAAACAAACAAATTATGACAGCTTGTATCTTCTTTAGCAGTGAACCAGATTGGCTCTGGTTTTAATCCATCCCCAAATTTTCAGCTTCTTTCCCCGTTTGCTGCTCAGGCCACCACTCCTCTTGCTGCAAATAAGAAAACTTCTGTTTGAACTGGCAATTTCCCTGTAAAGAGAAGTGTGTTTTGTTACAAATGTCCCCCCTAAGGGTTGAGTTTTGCTGATTTTTGCCTGGTTTTGTGCAGGAAGCAGTGAGTGGAGCTGGGCTCTGCATGGTGAGAATGAGTTTTCTGACTGGCTTTTACTTTTATCTGCAGCTCGACCCTGTGCTGCTTCCTGCCTGGCACTAAATCTGCAGCTCTCTAGGAGAAGAAACCATTATTATTTTACTCACAGGCACTCATGGCTAGATTTCCAAAATGCCAGGAACATTTGGAACATATGTCCTCCTTTCCACTGTGGAAATCACAGAGGAACTTTAATAGAATTTCACTCCCATGCAGCACAAAAACATCCACTCGATATTTCCTTCCAATATCAGTTACAAAAAAAAAAAAAAAATGAGGAACGTTGCTGGAGAGCCAAAGAGCTTCTAACCCCCTAAAATGGTGTGGGAAATTGTCCTCCAGGTGATGGATGCTGTGTTGGGCTGGAAAGAAGCAGAGGAAGGGAAACCCAAATACCCAAATCCAGTGGTATTTCAGTTCCTCCCCTGGGGAAACAACTTCCCTTTGTCCCAAACCTGAGAATTGCTTTCAATGTGTGTGTGTGTGTTCCTGCAAACACTCTTCAAGTGCTCTTCACGTTCCTAAAATCTGTCTGGGACACTGAGGGCTGTGCATCATTTATTACCAAAATCTGAGGGGGGCTGATTTCTTTTGCTTTAGATGGGGATGAAAAAAAAACTGCTGAACCCAGAAACAAACCTAAACATCATCAGAGATAAAAGTGCTCCTCGACCATGCTGTAAAGCTGATTATTAATTGAATGTGGTGTAAATAAATCACATTCATTTTTTTAAAAATGCAGTAGAAATCAGATACAGGACTGCATGGCAGTCCCCTTCTGAGAATCCAGCCAGTTGATCACCTCATCCCACAGGCTGTAAGAGAGCCCCATGGGGTGTTTTTACAATCCTTTTAATTAGGAGTTTATTCACCCCCTCTAAAGAAGATTCCTTGTTCACCACAGTCCCCATAATTTTAGTTATCCTATTTGTCCTCCAGTTAATCTGACTGGTGCCACTCAATGCCACTGCTGTTCTCATTGTGTTTTATACCAATTACATTGCACAGCATTTCTGTTAATTCTAATTCAAACTTCTTTTCCCACATTATAACCCTGCTCCTAAATTGGTAAAAAGCCTCGAACTTTTTGTGACTTACTTATTTTTCCAAGATCAACTGAACATCTTTAGTTGCCTTCTGTCTTGAAAATGACCCTCTCAGTGTAATTTCTGGCAATTAAACCCTGTCCTTTCTACTCATAGCTCCTGTTGAGGTGTGCTAGGAATTATTTTACTTTATTCTAGTTAGGACTTGTCCACAGCAGTAACTTTGCCTAGAAAAGCATCCTTTATATATATATATATACACTTTATTAATTTTCCTTTTATGATATTCCATTGGTTTTTGTCAATGAGCTCCAGAATTGTGTATTTTTGGCCCCCAAACTCTGATTGTGCTGTACAGTGTTTGGCATCTTAGGTGCATTAGAAATCAGCAGTGTTCAGCCACACAAGTGCCCAAATGTAGCTTTACAGGGAAAACAATTCTTTCTCAGCTCATTAAGGAGGTGGATTATGAAAGAGGTGACTGAAAGCTTGGAAAACAAAAGGAAGTGATGAGAGAGAAGGTTCTGGACAAAACCAATGGTGATAAGGGCAATGGTAAGGCAGTAGCTATCCTACAGATGTCTCTGTAAGGAAAGAACCACAGCCCTTTTGTATTTCTCCTTCTGTATTTCTGAGGGTTGATAATGAAGGAAAGATGAATCTGTGACCAGTGGTGTGAGAGCAGGGACTGGGAAGTTCACTGTCACTTTTGTCTCATGACAGCATTTTTTTCCTCTGGAATTAGCTCTATTTGGTAACATTTATTGTTACTTTTAGTCAGTGGGTTTGTCAGGGAGGATATTTTACAATGCTGGAGAATTGTCACTGCTCATATATGGACGGAATAGTCCCTGTGTATTTATTCCTAGTTGGGACCAAACTCTTTGGAAAACCTCCAGCCAAAACTTTTTAAGACGGAGTTGTTAGGCTGAGGATGGTGCATGTAATATCTGGGGAGAAGATGAGTTTATATCAGTGTGTAACAGAGCTGTGAAAACAGCAAATGTCCTGCAGGGCTGGCTGAATCTCCAGCTGGTATGTGGAAGTTGCTGGGCCATCCTGCAGACCCCAGTGCTGGCCATGCTTGTTCAATCACTGACCTAAAATTGGAATTACTGCACAGGAGGGCAGCAGAAAGAGCCTGTCTTACAGAGGAGGAAGTCTGCCTGCCCTTGCTTATCTCTAGCTGCTAGGCAGGGGAAAGAATTTGATTTCCATCTAGAAATATCTCTGGAGAGGAGGGACAGGTGAAAATAGCTGTTTAAGCCAAATAAGCTGCTGCAGAAATCAGTCTGTGTAATTCAGCCTGGAAGGTGTCACCATTAGTTATTAGATGTAGATTCTTGACCACAGTGAAACCATTCTGGAAGAATCAAAACAACTGAACAATTTTAAGAGTTTAAATGCTTGCAAAGCACTAGATCTTAATGAAGAAGATTACCCTTTTTGTTGTTGTTGAACTACAGCCAGAATTCAGAATTTCCACACATGAAGTCTATAGGTTTCAGACAATAACATGCCTTAATAAAATTTATTTTGGTGTCAACGTTTTCAGTGTTGCAGCAGTCTCAATTAGCATCCTCAGAGGCAGTCTCAGGAAATGAAGGCTGTGATGAACTCAGCTCTCTCTGTCAGAGCCTGTCCCTCAAGGTCACCCCAGTGCCCTGTGCAGGGACATGTACACCGTCAGTTTTCCTCCCAAAATTGCTCTGTGAACAGATAAAAGATTTCATTGCCCTCTGCTGAAAATGGAGAGGCAAACCCAGCACCACTTGTGAGCAGAAAAATTAGCCTTGAGCTGAAATAAATACTGTACAGTGCATCCTTTAGAGCTCCCAAGGCAAAGGAAACACAGGGTAATTGTGGGTCAGCTTCTGGTGTTAGAAATGCAATTCTGGTTTAAAGCTCACTCTAAAAATCCACATTAGCCTTTAAATGCAGAATTTTGTTTCAAGATTACACAGTAAAACCTTTAATTTTCTCCATTTAATTTGCAGAGCACTTGGATAGTGCAGCAGCATTTAGATGCCTACTTTCTTGTTCTGTCTTTTACCTTTTCCTTTACTTAAAAAGTTTCACTGTTGTCCATCTCCAGGAGAAGACTAATGATTTGTAGAGGAAAAAGAGTGCCATTTACACATGGAGTCATGATAACTTGCACAAATGATGTTATTATATGACAGATATCGAGGAAAAAAAAGAAATGACCCCCTATTCCAGAAAGCTGGAGTAGCCTCTTATATATTCTTAATTCTTAGATATTCCTTGCTGGATCCATTTGTTATTGACATACAAAGATTTTATTTCTTGCCTGATCTGAAAAGATAATCTTGTTGTAAAAATCTTAAGAGTTATTTTGTTTTTAATTTGTATTTTAATCTGTAGAAATCTTAATTTTTTAATAAAACTGGACACTATGCAATAGAGTCAGTCTGAAGTCAAACTTCAGGTCTTTGTAGCTGCTGTGTCTGGATGTGTATTTACAGCATGTGTGTGTATTTATATATTTATATATATGTGAGTGTCTGATCACAGCAAACCCAGTTGGTTCTATGATTCCAAAATGAGCTTTATTTGAATTATTGAATCTTGAGGTACAAAGTTCCATTAAATAACATAAATCAAATCCTCAGAAGTACAGACTGGAGTCTGGAGAACATGTAACATTTTAACAACTTATTTTAAATATATATAGGTGTTGGCCTTGTTATTTTTGATTATGTGAATACATACATAAGTAATTGTATATACTGCTGTATACACACTTGGTTTTTTCTTTCTCTTTTCATTCCAAATTACTTTTGCTTTTCAGGCATGATTTTTACTTTGTAAATATTCTGTGCTATGGACATTTTGATTGATATAGACCTGAATGTTAAGTGTTTGTTTTTAAATATATTCTTAGAGTACAGCTGGGATAAAGAATGACAATGAAGGACAGGACAGGAACTCTGAATTATTTTGATAAATAGAAATCCTTGTCAGGAATGGAGTTGTCCCTCAGGAATGTTATAGGTAAAGTTTATTCTGCCTTATGGCCGGGTGATGGACTAGATGACCTTTCAAATTCTCCTCCAGCCCTATTTTATGATTCTGAGATCAATTCATTTTGGCATTTGACAGCTCCTGCACATGGACTACAAATGATTCTAACACCTTTACTTTTTAAAAAAAGTTGTTGTGTTGTTTCTGTTGATTCTCTTTTTTTTTTTTTATTTTCAATTTTTGCACTTGGAACACATTACTACCTCTAGAGTGTATTCTTATTTATTTGAAGACTAAAAGTAAAGGGTAAGAGTTTCATTGTGCTGCTCAGCAAACAGCCTAAAACTGGATTTTTATGAGAGGTTACAAGGCTATAAATTACTGCTCTGCCACATAAAGATATCTGAAGTTTTATGTGCTGTTGATCCAAAGTTATTCCCATTACTGGTAATAACTAGGAGATAATTCACTTCATTTGGATAATGAAATCCTGGTTCTCCAAGTAGTTTTAGAAACGTTCAGCCTGGAATCAGATTATACTTTACAGCATGTTAAAGTCATGGCAAGGTGGTCTTCAGCCTGCAAGTGTAATTTGTTCTCACAAATAGGTAATCCTGTTAAAATATTGTCAGGTTAATCAAAATTGATTTGCGTGTGCTAAACCCAGTGAATGCTAATCAAGTATCGGGTTAGGGAGCTTCAGCAGCAATTTTAAACCTTTGATAGTTTCCCATTATTCCTGGATGGAATGACCCACTGGATTTGTGGGAGCATTCTGAATCCTGAACACCTTTCCAAGGCTGGAGACAAATGTGCTACAGGCTGATGCATCTCCTTCAGAAATAGATGTTGAAACACCTGAAAATGGGGATCCCTGTGTTTGTTACAGCTTATGTGCAAGAACTGTTCTCCAGACAACATCAGTGCTTTGTGCTTTTGTCACTGTTATCTCTAATTACCCCACCATTTTTTAGAAATAATGGTTAAAATGAATTTAAGATTGTAATTTTAGAGTATTACGTGGTTTATCTGTTTTGAAAGAAAATGCATTTAGAGCTTCTGTGCTTTACATTTGAAAGACAATTCTGTGTAGTTGTCAATTCATTAGAAGACGCGGTGAATTTTTAAAAATAATTATGTGCTTATCAATATGGGGTGTATGGGAAATTGAAATGACCAAGAACAGAAACTTCCTTTTCCCAGAGCCAGCAGGAGCTTTGCACTCTGCTCACACCCTTTAAAACTTACAACATCTTATTTTCTTTCAACAGAAAGCTTTTCTTTACAGACTACGGGAACGCTGCCAAGGTGGAGAGATGTGACATGGATGGAATGAACAGGACGTGGATAGTAGACTCGAAAATTGAACAGCCAACTGCTCTGGCACTAGACCTCATCAATAAATATGTGTACTGGCTTGACATCTATCTGGAGAGTGTGGAGGTTGTTGACTATCAGGGGAGAAGGAGGCAAACAATAACTAAGGGCAGACAAGTAGGTATTTATTTGTAAATCAGTAAAAAGGAGTAATACCAATAAATGAATGCACATAATGCTAGCAGCTACAGGAATCTGATAGGGTTTTTTTTTTACCTTTTCAGTTCAGATGTGTTAGAATTTAAAAGATCCATCTACATGTTTTGGTTTATCTGCAATTTAGCAATTTTGCAACCTGTGAATGTTTCCATGCATAGTCTCATTAACAATGCACCCTGTAAGTCACCACAGACTTCAGGAGGGAAAATCTGGGGTGGAAAGGAGCAGGGAGATAAATCATTAATGACAAGATGTCCTTACCCACTCAGGAAGGAGAGACTAACAGGCTCAATAATGTGAAATAGAATAGCAAAAGCTGTTCACCCATTCAGAATAATCTGGATGCCCTTAAATCTGATTTTTGTTGATGGCAATGATGCTTTTCACAGCTGATCCTGATGTTCAGAGTCGTAAATACAAACTCTGAGACTGTGAGTCTGAGCAGGAGCATTTCAGTCCATCAGCCTGGAGAGTGGAAGAGTTCTCTGGCAGTTGTGAGTCTTACGTAAATCCAAGGAAAATCAGCAAAGACCAAACTGTTCTGATTGCTCCTTGGACTGCCAGGGCTGATGTGGGCACCAAGTTTGCATCTATTTCTGCCTAAGTTTAAACAGGGAGTATAAAAATGAGCAAGCAGAATAAACATTTTACCTGTTCTTCTGTCGTTCATTCCTTCCAAGTAATCAGTGTTTACCAAGATGCAACTGGTCAGACTGTTAACTACAAACAGAAAATGTGACAAATGTGACAAAAAGCAGTCTAAGGTGGTTTGGCAAACACTTTCCTATTTTTGCCAATCTATCCCCAGTCTTTAACTAGTTCTGGAGCAAGAAGTCTTGAAAACTTTTGGGGTTTTTTGGTTTATATTTTTAACGTTTTGGAATAAGTGCTTAAAAAGCTAAAACCATTTTCAGAAGCCATTATAAAATAACCTGACAGGCTTGTAAGTGAGTTGTACTGGTGTCATAGAAGAGGTGCTTGTTCTTGCTCTTCTTGCTGAAATTTAGATTTCAGATAAAGAGGAAACTTTATTGAGTTCAGAAGGATTCTTCTCAAAACTAGCTAAAAAANGTTCTTGCTGAAATTTAGATGCAAAAGATGCAAAAATTTATTGAGTTCAGAAGGATTCTTCTCAAAACTAGCTAAAAAATGAGATCTCTGTTTTTTGATATGGGTGAAGGGTGTTAAAAAGTTTTGCCTCTTGCTGTTGTCACAAACAGTACCAATTGTCTTTCCACTCAAATGAAGAATTGGTAACTTCAGTAGGTTTTGTGCTGCATATGCCATGATCTACAATGGCTGTTTCTCCAAATTACTCCTCGTTAGTCCATGGAAACAGCAAACCACAAAACTGTTCCCAAGAATTTTTAGGGACTAAAGTTTATCATGTAAGTACAAACATATGAAATATGTGCTTTCCAAACAAAACTGGATTCTGCGACTGACAGCCTGCATGGCTTTCCAAGGACAAACCAGTAATGTTTGCACTCTTGCACAGGATTGCTGGAAAGCTTCATGAGATGTCAAAAACCCAACAAATTGAAAAATAAATACAAATAATTAGATCATTATAAAATGTGTTGCGAAAAGAGCCACATAGCTTTAATAGTTTTGATAAAGAAAACCTCTCATGAGAGTTAAATGATAAAGGTTTAAACTGAGTGCAAATGGAAATAGGGAAGAAAGGATTGTAATTCAGCTGAGAATTCCACAGTTTGGTACACAGATGTCTCTTTATTTTCAAGGTTGTTTTCTTGTCCATCTTACTATAATTGCATTGAATTTCTATTGGATCCTAAACAAACACTTCCAATGATGTCAATTATTATTCCAAGACAGAATACAATGGCAAATCTTCTCCAACTGTGGTGTAATTTCCAGAATGACTGAAATTCTTGATGCACAACAAGGGGTTTTTTTTTGTTTGGGTTGGGTTTTGGTGACGTAGGTCTGAATTTGTGAGCAAATGAGATAAGTAAATACTTTGTGGTGAGCAACTGAATGATTAAAGTCATAAGATATTCAGCCTGTGAATATCTGAACATCTGCCAAAAAATTGTCTTTAATTTGTGTAGTTTTCAGAATTGCCAGTGAGCTATTTTGCATTTTCTAAGTCTTTAAATCAAGCAAAACCTCTAAATTATTGAACACTTCATGTTTGAGCTGTGATTGTCTAACTAGCAGCTATTAGGGAATTTTTAATCAATGTGCCCAGACACATCAGAAATTATCAGAATTTTAGAATTCACTTTTTGATAAACGAGCACTACCAAGTGGCCACCACCCTATTCAAAGACACCAACACAAGAGGAACACAGCAGAGCTGACAGAATTGGTTTATTTCTCATGTACTCAAGAAAATATTCAGCACGTATATCTTGCACCATTTGCCCTGATTTGATCATAAAATTATTTTTAAAAGTGGATCAATTACATCTATGAACTGTGTTTTAAATTTCTAAGTTTGCTGTGTTAATAATTAGTAATGGTTAATTTATCTTAGTTGCTATTAGTTAATGATCATTAGTTAATACTAATATAGCTGTTGCACTTCAAGAATGTAGATGATTTTAATTTAAAAATCAGAGAAACGGGAATTTGTAGAGTAAGTTAATTTAGATTGCCAAATAATTTGAATTTTCTACTTTTCTTGTAAAAAGATTTTTTAATTATAAATTTCAGACTACAAGAATGTGAACTATACTTTTAGTGTAATTTGTGGTTTATATTTACAAATATTCAGAAAACCTTTTTTTACAGTTTATCGCATACAATTCACAGTAGTGTTTAATGTTTACAACTCACAGATACACCTAAAATATTAAGCTAAAAGAATGATACCTTTTATTTCTTTTCCAGATTAGGCATCTTTCTGGCTTGGCAGTATTTGAAAACTATTTATATACTATTAGTTCAGATAACTCCAGCATTTTACGAATAAACAGATACAATGGTACCGATGTTCAGGCTCTTGCTAGGCTGGAGGATGCTAAAGAGATCCGTGTGTACCAGAAAAGGACTCAAGCAGCAGGTAAGATCAAATTTCCTCTCTCTAGAAAACAGAAAACCAGATATCGGCACCAAACTCTCTGGAAAACCTCCAGCCAAAACTTTTAAAGACTAATTTGTTAGACTGAGGAGGGTGCATGTAATAGTGGTTGTGGTTTTGTGGTTTAAAAGGTCCGACCAGAAAAAAATATCTGAAGACAGAGTTAATTTTTTTTCCTTGTGGCACAGCACTGTACTACTTGAGCTGCCCAGTTTTCTGTGTGGTTGTTGTCCTGTTTCCTGTGTCTCTAAGGTCCCAACTCAACCTTTTTGTGAGAATTCAGTTTGAGAAGTGCCCAAGAGCTCTGCTCTGCACATCATGACACTCAGCACTCTGAGAATTTAACACTTTCAAAATTGTTGTATGTCCAGTGCTGTCCACATGCTTTGGGTCTCAGACCTCAGAGATTCCTGGTATCTGGGGCTGCATTTCAGACAGACTCCACACCTCAGGTGAGCTCCTGTCTTTGGGGCTGCCAAAAAGGCACGGGGGTGTGGGCAGCCAAGCTGCCAAGCTGCCAGCACAGAACTGGTGAGAGAGGGAAATGCTGACAGGGTTTCCTTGGTTTGTGTGAGTGCCAGCTTTGTCATCTGTGAAAGACATCTACATTTTCATCTGGAATGAAAAACTCTTTTTATCACAGAATTTTTTGGTAAAACAGCGATTTCTGATGTCCATAGTCCTGTATGAGTGTAATCTGTTCACACACTTTGTGTATGCAGAATTATGGGAACTTTGTGCAAAGATAGCAAGATCCAAAATGTCTACAGCGACGCTTTAGGAGAATTTTTTTGGTGTGGCTGATACCAATAAATTGTTGCCATGACCGCTTAGACAGAAAAGCCAACACATCAATTCTCAATGTCGGTGTTTCTAAACAGAATGGCTGCTTCTGGAGAAGTTTCTGAAGTGGGAACAAACTCTAAATTGATGTAGAGTGGGTGAACTAATTTTCACCCTGGAGCTGAGGACATTGATTTGCAGATGTCAATGTCTGAAGGAGGCTGCAAAGACTCTTTCTTTGCTATTATCATCCCACTTGTACTCCTGAGGGAGTCGGAGAGGTTGAGTAGAGGAGAGACATGAGCACGGTGTGATCTTTTATTACATCCTGTGATTACTCCACTACTCCTTTTGTTTTGAATGGACATGTTTGTTGCTTGTCAAGATTCTCTGTAAAAGCTGTCTCAGCTCGGTGGAGTTTCTGTATTACCTTTAACCTTATCGACCCTATACCATTTGATTGCTTTCTTTAAAAAAAACCAAACTGAAAAGCTTCAGGTAAAGTAGGAAGAACAGAACTTTTTTTTTTGAGCTGTAATACTCTATTCTGCTTTAAGCCAGCTTAGTAAATGTAAGACAGCCTGGTAGATTATGTTTTCTCAGCATATTACCTTAAACAGTCTTTAAAAAAAAACCCCAACAAATTAGGCTGCTGATATAGAACTGTGCATTTGGAAACATGAAATCGAGGGAAAGGAATTCTTTGGTTTCTTCACCTGGATTTATATCCCAACTGTAAAAATCTTCACCTCATTCCTGGAAGTGTTCAAG
>VWYP01005738.1:0-30262 GCA_013400435.1 Pycnonotus jocosus
ATTTGATTTGAAGAAATTTCCTATTTTGTTGTGTTTTGGAGATTCAGCTTTTCAGTGTGTCCTTGTGTTGTCTCTGGTCTCCATGACCAGGCCTGTGCAGGACATCTCATTGCCCTGGGAAAAAGGTGGGACATTGATGAGTTGAGGCCTAATTAACCAAAAAGTGTGGAGGAAAACCCCCCCAAACCCACATGTTATATTGGACCTGCAGCTGAGATAAGGATAAATAAGGTTTTTCAAACTTCCTGGTTTTAAATTTAAAAATAACACATTTTTCAGACATATTTTTGTCACTCCAGCTGCTCATGTGACTTCTTGGAGCACCGAGAGCACCAGGAAAGTCCTCCATGGGCTTGTCCATGGTTTTCACATTGTCCTTCACGTGGCCATGGAATTTCTCTGTTTCTACAGAGCCAGTGCAGGAACGTTTCTGGTCCTGAGTAAAGGCAACATCAACACGAGTCTGAAGTGCCTGTGAGGGTTGTGCTGCAGGGCCCAGATCACTTCCAAAACCCTCATCATTTTTGCAGTGAAACCAAAGACAAGGAGTATGGCCATGCTAAGAAAACAAGGATTTTCCATAATGGGGGAGAAGTCCAAAAGGCAGAGTGCAAAATGCATCATTCTGAATTACTTGTGCTTGGAAATTGAGCAATATTCTGAGGACACCAAGCACTTATTGGAATTATTGCTGGGCAAAATGCACTGTTGCTCTTTCCACCAGCTGCACCCTGATTTAATTAATTTCTTCTTTTCATTTTTATCTGTGTTCCGCAGATAACATCTGACATGGCACCACTGTGCCCTTGAGCAGCACCCAGTGAGTTCATGCTCTCATTAATTAATTAACAAAAAATAATTCACAAAGCATCTCAGACTCTCTCAAAGGTTTTAATGAGTGATTAAATGTTTTAATGCTCATTTATTCTGCTCCTAATTGGTGCTGCCCCTGGTGAATTTAGCAACAGGAATGCACTGGGAGGAAAGGTTTGTGGTTAATTTTTGCTTCTGTTTTCAGGTTGCTTGTGAACCAAAAAGTATAGAAATTTGTCTTACATAAGGAACATAAAACAAAGAAGCAGTAGATTTTATTACATTTCGGAGAAATCAAATGGTTTTTATGTCAAGTTGTCTTTATATTTGACCTGTCCCCAACATATTAAGATGAGTTTGTCAAAGAAGCTGAGGGTAGTTGTAAATAGCACCATAAATCCTGGCTTCACACACGGTTTCCATTTGTACAGAAAAAGACATGCTTTAAAATTAAGCCTGGACTTTTCCAGAAGGCTTAGAATGAGATGGATGTGGTAGAGTAGTAGTGTCTGTTTAGTTTTATACCAAAAGCAGTCTTGATTTTTACACTTGATTGGAATCACTTTGTCCTGAGTTAGACTAAAAGCTTCCATAATCCAGAATGTTTGCTTTGCCAGTGCCCCGGCAAATGCTCAAGGAAAAGCACAAAGATTGGGAAAAATGCTGTGGTGCTTCCCTGTAGAATCCTGTGTGGAGCAGTTCCAGACCAATTTTGTCTTTCCCAGTTGCTTGTGGACATGGATATGGTGGTTCCTCCTTTCCTTCCTTGCTCCTGGTGTTTTGTAGCCCTTTTTTCCAGCATGTTGTGTCTTGTGCCATAATTCCTCACTCTACTGCTTCGAACGTCTCCATCCAGACCCTCAGAACCCTGACACATCTCAAGACATAAAGAGTGTCTGTGGAATATTCTGCCTATTGTCCAACAGTCCTTAGGGATTTAAGTGTTTCCTTCCATCATTCCCACACTTGTACCTATGGGAGACCCTTGGGTAAAGGTGATCCCAAATTAAAATGTGCAGAGAAATTCATGTGATTGATTTGAAAATGTGGCTTTTGCAGCTAAGGATCAAAATCTTACCTGTTTGTTGAGGAATACCTTTTTGTCAGGATTTTAATTCTTCTGTTAAAAGTATGGACTTGTCACATGGAGTTGGGCTTGTCCTTGTCAGAGTTGATGGAGGCTGGAATGTTTGTTGGATGAGGTGGCTTAACTGAGAATGGCAGTGCTGGGATCCATATTAACTTACAAATAATATTGATTTTTTTAAAAAAAATCTTAGTTGAAAACAGATTTTCTGTTTCCCCTCCATTTTGGAGCCAGTTTTCCTTTTCCCTTCCTGACACTTTTACAAGTCCAAGTATCTCAGTCAGCTCCAACTGCTCCCCAAAGCATTAGGAATCTCCACATGGAAGTAAAAACAAGTGAAGGTTGATGTCACCATTTTTTTGATAATGAGAAATCCTCTGCAGAGTAATTCCCTTGGTTTTTTTGCATGACATATTTTTATTTATATGAAAATATCCCATTGTTATTCAGTTAGGAAAAACTCCTGACAGTGACATTAGCCTGGGGCTAAATTTGACCGTATTGGTGGCTTGAAGATTTTGAGTTATTACCATATTAAACCAAAGTTCTGCAGCTGAGTTAAAAAATTCAGAAGAATTATGCAGCTCAGTTAATATTCCACAGGCAAATCTATGGCATTGCCACAAGGGGTTTAAATTTATGGAGCCTAATACGGGGATTAGAAAGCAAAATTTTGTACTGCTGAGACCCAGTGGTGGTGTCTGTGTTTTGTGTTAAACACAACTTATCTGGGTCATTTTTATCTGATCTAAATACAGCTCCAAATTTGCATTGCCTGGGTTTTATAAAACTGACTTTCTTTTGCTCTAAATTTTTCACTTTCCTGAGTCCTACAGGGCAAGTCAGGAGCATTTAATAGCAGATTCTGTTTGGAAATGGAGGTGGAGTCCCCAAAACACTGTTGAAGTCAGTATTAATTAAATGCATATAACCTTAGAGCTGCTTGTAAGGCAAAATTTTAGAGTTGGTTCATTTATTTAGTTTAGGTTTGGGTTTTTTTTCTCCTTCAATTTAAATAGCAGAGATGGGAATCCTTTGCAAAATAAGAGCCTTTTTTGAACTTCAGTCATCTCAAAACTTCGGGTTTGGGCTGTTGAGAATTAGAACTTGTGCTGAATTTTCATTTCTTGTGGCATAATTATTGCTGCCTTTTTCCTTGTGGTATCGAAATAATTAATCTCTGCAGGTAGACATCATCAAAAGAGCGTTAGCTCGGAATGATTAACTGTAAATCTGCCTTTGCTCTGCTCTTTGGGGCCACTCTGAAAAATTATTCGTTTTTAACTTTGTAAATAGGCAATAATATGGAAATTTATTTTCCAAATGTTTTATGGAAGAGCTGAATGTTCCTGTCTGCATCTTGGCTTTTAATAGCCATTAATCACGCTGAAGGAAGTTTTTAAGTGTTATAGCTGTAGACCGTGGAAAAAGAAGATTTATTGTGTGCATCTCCTCTCTATTTGTTTAATTGCATTCTTTTTGGGATATTCCTTGTTTCGTGTCATCATGATTCTTTTCCACTGGATTGAGTTCCCAGGGAGATGATTATCCTCAGGCTGTCGCTGACACTCCTGGAATTGTTTCTTTGGAATTTCTTTCTTCTAACGTTTTGTTTGGTGTAAGTTTTGTTTGCCCAGCTTGAGGCCACTCAGCGTGGTTAAACCCTTTAATGTACAACTTCAGGCTCTTTCCCTAGGGCATACCAAAGGTTCCTATGGGGAAACAAAATTCCACTCTTTCAGTGAAGGAATTTTTGCCAGTGTTCAACCTGAGCCTCCCCTGGCCCAGCTTGAGGCCGTTTCCCCTTGTCCTGTCCCTGTGCCTTGGCAGCACAGCCCGACCCCCCCTGGCTGTCCCCTCCTGGCAGGGAGTTGTGCAGAGCCACAAGGTCCCCCCTGAGCCTCCTTTTCTCCAGGCTGAAGTTGCATTTTATTAGGGGAACTGAGTTCCTCCTTGTTCCAACAAGGAAGTGACTGCAGTCTCTCAGAAATTGCACACAAATTTTTGGAAAATTTATTAGGGCTGGTTAATTGTAAATATCACAGTTAAAAATCAGCACAATGCTGAGATCTCTGTGTAAAATATTTGTGAGGTTTGGAGTGCTGAGGGCCTCTCAACATGATTGGAAGTGGATTTGAAGTATGGAGTGAAGAGCTCATCCGAATTTTCCTAAAGGCTACGGGAATCCCTAATGTGAGATCCTGAGCAGGCTGGAAATCACAGAATCGTGGAATATCCTGAGCTGGGCGGGACCCACCAGGACCATCCAGTCCAACTCCTGGCCCTGCAAGAACACCCCAACAATCCCACCCTGTGCATCCCTGAGAGCATTGTCCAAATGCTGCTGGAGCTCTGTCATGAAGGAGTGGAGAGGAATCTTTTTTTTTCTGGCGTTCATTTCTAATATCATTTGTGTTGCACGAAAGAAAACTTAGATAAAATGGAAACGTGCGTGTCCTGAAGGTCTGCACATCTGCAGGCAGTTATTCAGGGTGTAATACATCAAATGCGAGACTTCAGCTTTTGACTTTTACTGTTAGAGCATGGAATTGGAGTCCTGGTGTTTACTGATGTGTCATTTTTGCAACTGTCTCCTTTGTTATCACTTAATAACGTGCTTTACGGCACTGGAGCCTTTTTATGTTGGCCACTATTTATCTGCACGCTGTCAGAATGGGCTGGTGAGAGCTGTGCCAGCAGCTCCAGGGTGTCTGTCATCCCCTGGACTGCTTGGATGTGACAGTGTTTTTACAATATTTAATAGTGTAATTTTTTATTATCATTATTTTTATTTAATTTTTTTTAATATGGGACACCATCTGCAGAACAGTGTCCAGTACTGGGATCCCCAACACAAGGAAGATGTGGATCTGTTGGAATGAGTCCAGAGGAGGCCATGGAGGGGCTGGAGCCCCTCTGGAGCCAGGCTAGGAGAGCTGGGGGTGCTCACCTGGAGAGGAGAAGGCTCCAGGGAGAGCTCAGAGCCCGTGGCGGAGCCTAAAGGGGCTCCAGGAGAGCTGGAGAGGGACTGGGGACAAGGGATGGAGGGACAGGACACAGGGAATGGCTTCCACTGCCAGAGGGCAGGGCTGGATGGGATTTTGGGAAGGAATTGTTGCCAATTCCAGCTGTGGCTGCTCCTGGTTCCCTAGCGGTGTCCAAGGCCAGGTTGGATGGGGCTGGCACCTCAGGAAAAATGGATTAAGAGAGGGGAAAAGGGGGTTAAGAGAGGAAAAAAGGAGGTTAAGAGAGAGGAAAATGCCATGTGGCAGCAAGGAGTGAGGAGAAAATGGTGAGGAGGAGCTGGGAGTTAAGGAGTGGCACTGAGCCTGGGCTAGAGGGCTGGGATAGGGGACAGTGCTGGTTTGTGTCCCTCTGTCCCCATCCCAGTGTCTTTTTTGCTGGCAGGATGTTAAATCAATGTTCCCCACAGCCTCTGTCCTGCCTGGTAATGTGGGACAGAGCAGTGGGTATGTGGTCTCTCTCTTTTCCCTCAAGAACATTGGATTTTCCTCTCCTGAGCTGTTGAGGAGGCAGCAAGNATTGGTGGGTTTTATTTTGAAGATTCAGTATTCTCAGCCTGAAAATGCTTCCCAGAGAACTCTGCCAACCATTACACCCTTAATTAGCAGCTTTATAAATAAAACAGGAACTATGAGTGCAGGAGGAAATGGGGAGTTAAGTCTTTGCTTTATTGCGAGCATTACAAAATAGGAAAGTGAAGTAACATCCACATCTGCACCAAATGCTGGAATGACTCTGTCCTTTGCCCCCTGCTCTTTTTCCAACATTTCAAACCTTTTTTAGGCCCTCTAGGTTTAAATGTGTGCAGCAGCTTTGTGTAAGTTCTGGAGGAAAGAAGAGGGGTCAGTGGGACTCTGGGAATTTAAGGGCCACAAATCTGGGGGCGATGAGAGCACCAGGGAGCAAGGGTTGTGCTGAATCCACAAGTGTTTGTTCATTTGCTCTTCGCTTTCAGGTTGATTACTCGCAAAGTTTCCCGAATATTTCAATTCAGAAACGATGACTCCCAAGAAATCTTCTGTCTTTGCTCTCAATGGGCCCTGATTTTGTGCTATTTATCTGCGCAAGGATAATTATAAATTGATTCATTTTCAAAACATCATTTAATGGGCATTCATTTGCTGCCAACACAATGTTGGAGCAACAGCATCACTCCTGTGTTTGCTCAAAGCCGTGGAGCTCTCTGGGTGTTTGTGTTTGCATGTAACAATATTAATCTGGCTCTGTTCACGTTGCTATGAAGATGCTGTCAAATAAGTTCTGTTTACATTTGCAGCTCGTCCTTGTTTTCCTTCCTGACTCTGAAAAATGAGCTTTTATTGGGTTTAATCTATATTTATTTCATGGGTTCTTTCAGGTTTAAAGAGTGTTTTTTCTCATTTTTTGTCTTTTTCTCAAAAAAAGAGGAAGTTCTGTCTTGATGTATTATAGACCAGAGCTAGGGGGAAAAATAAGGTTAAAATTGACTTTAAAACCTTAAGGTTTTAATGGGGGTCTCTTGCTGTTTTTGCAGTTAACTCCAGTTGGAACAACCATCTTCACAGGGTTTTCTGGAAACAATGGTGCTATTGACATTGATGATGGTCCCAATGGCCAGATAGAATATGTCATCCAGTACAATCCTAATGACAAGGTACAGCCATTCAGGCTTTTTTTCCCCTCCATGCATATTTATATTTATATTTATATTTATATTTATATTTATTAGTTAGTTATAGTTATAGTTATAGTTACAGTTATAGTTAGTTATAGTTATAGTTTATTTATATTTATTTATATTTATTTNTTTATTTGTTTATATAACATGAAGTAGCAAATGAACAAGAGGTTGCTGTTGGACACAAAGAAACGTTTTCCTTCATGTCAAGTATTCTGTCTGCCCATAAGCTCTGTAGCCACAGATGAATTTACCTTCCCTCTCATTGCCTAGCTGTCAGCAGCTGGATTATTTCACTTTCACTAATGCTCAGAGAATTTGTTTCTATCCCATCCCTGGCAGTGCCCAAGGCCAGGTTGGACTTTGGGGCTCGGAGCACCCTGGGCTAGTGGAAGGTGTCTCTGCCCATGGCAGGGGGTGGGATTGGATGGTTTTCAAGTCTCTTCCAACCCACAATCCCATTCTGGGACAGAATTTCTGTTTTGCCCAAGTATAAATCTCCTAAATGATTTCTCTCCTCTCAATGGGAATGATGAATATTTTATCCCAAAAGATGAGTGCTCACTCAGACTATCCCCAGTTATTTATCAGTCTGGGACCCACTTCCCGATCCTGTTTTCCTGCCCACCACGGATACCTGCAGCATGGGGAATTTAACACTCATCCTCATTTAACTGCTGAGAAACAAACTGCAATTTTAGCAGTTATTTAAGCTCTTAGAGCTTAAAAAGGCCTTGTTATGTGATGTAAACTAACAACATTGCTGTGCACCTCTGCTGTGTTTGGAATCTTGTATTTGCTGTTGCCTGTTCAAAACACTTAAATATTAGCTGTCTTTGACACTGGGAGATTGAAGCATGGAAAGATGAGGTTTTTTAATTAGATTAATTCGATAAGGAAATTGCAATTGGATCTCAGGTCAGAAATTCGTGCCTCCCTGCCAGTTGTTGCCCCAACTTTGTCACCTGAGTCTGTGGAAGCAAATACACGGAACAAATGGAATTTCACCCAATTTAACATCTGCATTTACCCTGAAATATGAATTTCCTCAGATAGGAACATATGCATGAATTGGCACCTAAATGTTGATGTTCTCAGCTTGTTTAGCACTTCATTGCCCCCATGAAAGGCGGAATAAAGAGCAAATAAGTACCATGATGTGGATTTCTTATCTCCACCGCTCGAGAATTTGTTCTGAACGCACCACTGCAAATTCAGGATGGCAAAGGGGAAAGAGGCAGACTAGTCCAACTTTTGTGGTTGGAAGTAGCAAGGGATAGCTAAAGAATCCAGGAGAATTCTGTTCTGTACAGATTCATTATTGTGAGGTTCTTCAGGAGGAAATTGAGTGGGGAGAAAACATAGAAAGCTTTATAATCTCTGATCCTAAGAGCAGATGCAGCCTTGGAATACCAGCCAAGGCATCACCCCATCGTGGCCCAACTACAACACATCTTAACTCTGAGGCATGTTCCATTTTATTGTGTTGTTTTCTCGTTTGCAGACTTCCAACAGGACCTTTGATATTCCTCTCACTTTGTCCGGAGCAGTAGTTCTGAGGGAAAGACTAAATTATGAAGAAAAGACTCGTTATTTTGTCATTGTTCAGGCAAATGTGAGTATAAGTCTCTTGAAGGCCATTTATGCCCTTGATTTAGGTGTGAGTTTAGTTTCCTTCCCAAGGAAAGGCAGAGCCTTGCTGAAACACCAGCTCTGATAAATCCTCTCCTGCTGAAGATCTAATTTAAGATTTATCCAGGCTGTTGAAAGCTCAGGCATATTATTACTGCTTTAAAAAGCTTGCTCGGTGTGTGACAAGCCAACCTTTTTGGCACAGGGAGCAACTTGCAAATGTGCAGTGCAGCCCACGCAGAAAAGTGCAGCCTCATGGCACTAAATGTCCATTTCCCAACAAATCTGGCGAGGTTAATTTTCATTCAGATGAGTTTAATGGACAGAATTTCATTGTATCCTTCGGGTTGGAAATGCATTTTGTTATAAGGAGGTGATTTTTCTTTCAAGTCATGCTGCAGGTGTACAAAGAGGTTTTTCCAGAGTGGCTGGCAGTGGATAACTCGCACTGAGAAGAAAAGTGATGTATAAACTGTATCTCAGATATCTGTCATCAGAGTGTGGTTTTGGTGCCCTTGAGGGCTCTGAAAGCTTTTTTCACTTTCTGTCCTTCTGATAACAACTGAAATGAAAACTTCTCTTCTGTTGTTCACGGCTGTTGTGATACATCTTCGTTCATGGGAAATGATATTTGCTCTGAAGCAACAGGAGATCCTGAATCCCCACCTTCACACTCCTGTCATCTCTCTGATACAGAAGTGCAGATACATTTTGCAACCGCTTTTCTTACATGTTTTGTGGCATGTTCAGCATTCTGCCAGCAGAAGCCAGGCTCTAGGGGTGGCTCAGTGCCCCTGTGCCCCTGTGCCCCTGTGCTCAGGTGAGACCCCACCTGCAGAGCTGCCCCAGCCCTGGGGCCCAGCACAGGAGGGACCTGGAGCTGCTGGAGAGAGCCCAGGGGAGGCTCCAGGATGAGCAGAGGGATGAAGCAGCTCTGCTGGGAGGAAAGGCTGGGAGAGCTGGGATTGTTCAGATGGGACAGGAGAAGCTTTGGGGTGACCTCATTGTGGCCTTGCAGGGCCTGAAGGAGCTCCAAGAAGGATGGAGAGAGACTTTTTGGAGGAATGGAGTGCCAGGACAAGGGGAAACGGCTTCAAGGGTTAGATGGGATATTGGGCAGGAATTGTTCCCTGGCAGGGTGGGCAGGCCCTGGCACAGGGTGCCCAGACCAGCTGTGGCTGCCCCTGGATCCCTGGCAGTGCCCAAGGCCAGGTTGGACTTTGGGGCTTGGAGCAGCCTGGGACAGTGGAAGGTGTTTCTGCCCATGGCAGGGGTGGCACTGGATGGGCTTTAAGATCCCTCCCAACCCAAACCATTCTGGGATTCTATAACCCCACAGGCTGCACTGGGTTCTCTCTGGTGTGTACCATGCAATCACACTCCTCTGATTACACTATCACTGCTTTGTTGTCCTTGCATCCTGAAGATGCTGCTGGAAATTAATTACTCTCTATCTGCTTTGATCCAGAATTACTCAGAGGCACTTACTGGAGGAATGGGGAAATGGTTTAGTTGATGATGAAAGCTGTTCCTTGTAGCTGAAATTGTTTTTCATCATTGACCATGAAGAAAGATGAATGCAGAAATTCCCATATTTATTCTAAATGTGATGCTGGTGCAAGAACTGAGTGGACTGCAAAATAGGGGGGAAAAAAATTGTATCTAATCCAATTTAGAGCAATGGCCTCTTCATCCTACATAGATGATATTATTAAACAGCATAAATTTAAAAATGAATTTAAAAATTGCCTTTTTTTTTTTTTCTTTCAGTGTTACATTAGGATAGGAGGGCAAGATGTAATTCATGGCACAAATCTCCCCCCCCAAGATTTTAGCTTCTCAAAGGAAAGCTCATTCTCCAGTTCCTCTGTGAAAATGGGAATATTTTTGAGTATTTTAAACAAAATATTAGCTAGTCACGATGTTTCTTCACTAAATGAGGAAAGACTTGAACTGTTGCTAATGTGTACTTTGGGTATACCCACAACAATTTCTGATTATAAATAAGGCATGGAGCCTTTTTCTCTTCTACAGACATGCTGCATTATTATAGTTTTAGTCCTACAGTTTTCCCAAGCTGTGTTATTTCTGAGTGATAGATGTCTTGCAGTATTTCTTCACTTTTTCTCTTCATTTTACTTGTAAGCCTTTCAGGCTGCAGCTTGGAGCTTGAAGTCCCTGTAATTACTCCTAAAACATGGATAATTCTGATGTTTATATGTTTTATCCTTAGCCTTGCCTAAAACCTTTTGGGTGGTTCTTTTTAGGAGATTTTTAGGACATCTTTTTCAGGAGATTCTGAATTCAGGAGGTCTCACCAGATGGACCTGGTTTGCTCCACAGGACCGAGCCCAAAACCTGAATGAGCGGAGGACAAGCACGACCACCCTGACCGTGGATGTGCTCGATGGGGACGATTTGGGACCAATGTTCCTTCCCTGTGTGCTGGTGAACAACACCCGGGACTGCAGACCTCTCACCTACCAAGCCAGCCTGCCAGAGCTCACAGACCCTGTAAGTCCTCTGGGATTTTTCCTGGTTTTATCAGTTTGTCTGTCATCTTTTCCTGTGGGTGCAGCTGGGAGATGTAGCTAAAAGGTCACCTGTCCTTGATGCCGTGTTTTGTGTGCCAAGCAAGAAGAAACCAAGGTAAGATACATCTGGGAATGATGGTGAAATTCCAGCTTGGATCCAGTGCCAAACTGCCTATTGGCAGCAAGGGCTGAGTCTTGCAGAAATCTGGTAAATTTTGGAATTGCTTTTCCTGGTCTGTCCATGTTTCATTCTTAAAATATCTCCAAGAAGCATTTTTGGGAGGGGACTTGATGTTATTCCATTGAGGGTTGTTATAAACCATAGGAGAAAGATTTTTGGAAAGAGGAAGCATTAGTCACCGACCCCTGAAAGGATTTTGTTTTTTTGCTATTATCAAGTTTTTATCACTGAAGAGTGATGAGGGTTTATGCCATTTAGGTCCTTGTGCTAAGTCTGTCAGTTAATGCATCCATGGGGTCAAGATAAAGGTGAGTGTAAGGCTCATTTCACACTCCATGCACACATGAATCCAAAAAATGAGGTTAGAACTTCATGATTTCTTGTTGCAACTTGGTGTCAGTTGCCATTCCTTACAGAAGAGCTCCTGCTTGGAGATCTGCACCTCTGGTGTGTAGGAGAAGGGAATACAGGTGACCTCGACCGTGATTAGTAACAGCTGTGTTAATTAACCAATACAGCCTCACCCCTGATGAGTCACAGCTATATCCAATAAAGATAAGGGTGATAAAAGGATCATGAATGGGAGAATCATGAGGGAGAAGGCTCTTGGGAAGGGGATCCTTATTGTGGGGTCAGTCTGGGGCTGCAGTCACAGTCTGCACACTGATCCCTGCAGTCAGAGGCTCAAGGGAAACCTCNGCAGTCAGAGGCTGCAAGGGAAACCTCCAAGCAGGAGTGCTGCAGCCAGAGTCAGTGAATGGTTGGAGTCAGGCTGGCTGAGCTGTGAAGAGGAATAAACCAGGACCCTTTTCACGTTGTGATAAACAAGAAGTGTCTCTCAGCTGATTTCTACCCTCTTACAAGAGGGCTGCTGCAACACTGGTGGGTGGAACAGAAACAGGGATTGCTGAATTAATATTGATATGTGACCTTTGTTTTGTATATTTAAGACTATAAAAAGGCAGAACCAATTGACTCACCAGGTATTGTCCCACCTGATTAACTCTGACATTAAGGTGACATTAAAATGATGGTAAGCTTTGACATTAAGGTTTTTAACTTTGGTTGCTTGCCACAGCACGCACTCTGTGTCCTGCTGCCTCCAGCCAAGGGCAGGTGGAGGTTGGAAGTGTGCAGATTCCTGCTCTTCCCTGCCTTATCTCCTTTCGTGTCCTGTGCCTTGCACTCTTTTTCCATCCCACACATTCTGGTGTTTTGCTTGGTGTGGCCTCAGGACTCCTGCTGCATTTATCCTTGGGATGGGTCAAGGGAAGGGAGAAATGATCTGTATTTATCCTTGGAGTATTGATTTCCACATCTTCCCCACACACACTTCTACACCTTGGTGTACTCTAAAGACCCTTTGTAGCTGTGTTGTGTTTGGGATTAATGAATCACAGGATCACCAGGTTGGAGGGGAACTTCAAGATCATTGCATCCAACCCATGCCCTAACACCTCAACTAAACCATGGCACTCACTGAGTGCCACATCCAGTCTTTTTTCAAACACATCCAAGGATGGTGACTCCACCACCTCCCCAGGCAGACCATTGCAGCACTTTATCACACTTTCTGTAAAAAACTTTCTCCTAATATCCAACCTATATTGCCCTCGGTGCATCTTAAGACTGTGTCCTCTCATTCTCTCAGTTGCCACCAGGAGAAAGAGACCAACCTCACCTGACCACAGCCACCCTTCAGGAATTTGTAGGGAGTGATAAGGGTCACCCCTGAGTCTCCTTTTCTCCAGGCTAAACAACCCCAGCTCTCCAGCAAAGTGCTTGGACTTTAAATTCTGCTTTAATTTGATTTGGGCTTGGTGGCATTTTAAGGAAAGGGGCAGCTCCCTGTCCAGCTGAGTGAGTGGGGCCTCTTCAGGGTGAGCACCCAAAGTGTGCAGGATGAGGGACTGTGACCCCATTGCACCTGCACAGATCTGTTATAATTCCCAGTGTGGCAGCAGATGAGGCAGGAATTATAAATAACTAGTGTTTTTATGGGTTTTTCATCTGGTCATCTGAAGATACAACACAAACCATACAATTTTTGTGGTGCTGCCTCTCAGTCAGAGGATTCCAGCTCCAGCTCTGCTCCTGCTCTTGGCCAGGCACGTTCCCCACTGGAAGACAAAGCAGTGTCTGCCAGGAGAAAGGCTGGGCAAGGAAAAATCTGACCTGGGATTTAGGTACTGAGCTGCAAAACTCATTTGTTTAAACTTCCTGGGCTGCAGTGAGCTCAGGAGCAGCTGTTTTTGCTTGTTTTTTAGCTTTTCTTGTGTCAAACTGCTCCTGATCTATGAAATGAGACCTGGGTTCTGTTGATGAACCACGAGCTCTTTGCTGTTTATCTCTTTGCAGCACTGTTGATAAACCTAAGCGGAAGAAGTTATACCTTGAACCTCAAATATTTACTCGGCTTTTAAGCAACAATTCCTTTAGGAGATATGGATGATACCTGGATTCACCCAGGAAACATTTCTATTCCATTTATCCTTTATATTTTTATGTATTATATTTATTCTTTACTAAGCTACTTCATAGCTACAATTACCCTACTCCCTAGGCCAAAGGACTATTTTTAGTTTTAACACCATCTTTTTTATTATTTTTAATTTGCTTTTTAATTTTTCAATGAGGATGAGATGGAATATTAATGAATGAAGAACAAAGTTGAAGAATTAATTATTCAGAGGCAGTAGCTGGAAAGAGAAGTCGTGCTTTACTGGGCAAGATGTCCACTCAGCTGACCCCTAAAATAAAGCATTTAATGTCACTGGTAAGAGTAATATTTTTGTCCAGCATAGTTGGAATCTTTCCATGAATTTACTGAGGTAAAAAGTTAGGAATTAATTACTTGCTATTAGCTGAATTTCAGTTTCCAAGAAAGCCTGTGTTGATTGTTGATTAGATTTGGGGATTTTTGTTGTTGTTGTTACATTGCTTTATATTATATTTTAGTGTTTCTGTGTCTGATCAGCTCTGGTAATTAATTTTTTTTCCACTCTTGTATCAGGAAGACTTGAATAAATTAGCATTTATTATCAGGATGTGCAAGTCATCATGTGGAGGTAAAAAGTACAATCTCATGAATATCTCACAACATGGGCAAGAGAATTTTTCCTCCTTTTTTCCCCCTTCAGTCCATTCCTGCCACACTCACATTTTGAAAGCTCCTTCCACTTCTATACTCAGTATTTTCAATCGTCATGCAAAGAAGAAAAGCCTATTAAGCAGCAAAAATATGGATTAGATTTATTTAATTCATTGCTGTACTGGATTTGCAACTGTAGGATTTATTACAGGGTTCCATGGGGTAATTATGAGCCCACGTGGGCACTGAGACACTCCATGACACCAAGGATTTTGTACTAAATCCAGACCTCACTCTTCTACAAGTTCCATGTTCTTGCACCTCTGATGGATCCCATGGAAAGGGTTTAGGTCTGTTCTGATTATCCCCAGAATCCTCAGGAATTGTGTCAGCAGGGGCCTCACAGGGTCTGTGGGCTCAGGTGCCCTCATGGAGCTGGGCCTGAGCAGAGCACAGAGAGATGAAAAGCTAAAAAATAATAAATAAAACATTCTCAAATAGCAGTGAAGTTGAGAGGGATGAAGAAAGACACTGGAGAGCAGGAGGTGCCCCTGGAAGGCCCTCAAGTCCGTATTAGTGAGAGAGACTGTTGCACTTTTTTGGGGTGCAGCATTTGTTTTTGGAGTTTGGAAAGGATGAGGCAGGACAAGTCCGGAGTCAGCATGCAAAAATCTCTTTATTCTAAATTTCTGACTCCATTTATATCCACTGTACAAAGGTGGCCAATTATTGGCCAAGGCAGATCAACCCATCACTTGGATTGGTGACCATCCCAATCACTCAAATGCTTTTCTCAGAGCAAAAGAATGTAAACATTTTCTTATTTATATGAAAAGGCTTGGGAACTCAGCTCAGAGTTCCAGAACATCAGAAGGCTTTTGCTTTAATACCAAATGCAAAAGCAGAGTGACAAGGGACCTCTTCAGTTCCATCAGTTTGGATTCAGGGGGAGAAATCTGCATTTTTCTGAAGAGGGGTTGTAATCCCACTGAGTGAACCAGGGTTAGGAGCACAGGACACTTCCAGAGCATCAAGGGTTAATCAGCTCTGGACAAATCAATTTTATGCTGATTATTGGTGATTAATTAGCACTGCACAAGATGGGCTGGGTTTGGACTTGATGATCTGAAAGGTCTTCTGCAACCTAGTTAATTCTGTGATTAATTCTGGTTTTGGGTTCCTCTGGGCTTGAGGATGACAAGGACCTGACAGTTCCTTCCATCTGAATTCCCTTCTGGTTGCTTCCTTTGGCCCTGCAAAATCCCAATCCCTCCCAAACACAAAACCTCCTGGAATTTTCTCCCAGAGACACAGCAATATAAAACTTGCAGCAGCAGCAGCAGCGACACAAGTAAAAATTCTGGAAACAGCATCTCCCCATCTTGGTTGTACTAATCAAAAAGCTCATCAAAATGTTCTGTATTTCCTCCAATAGTCATTAAATTAATTAATTACCTTCTTTTGCTGTGGGAAGTACCAGTACAAAAGATATTTGATCCAGGGATCTACCATGAAATGAACTCCAAGTAACCACCCCTGAAGTGGGAGAGATTTGCTGCTTCACCTGGAGCTCCCACACAGCTGCCAAGGAAGATTTGGGGGCATTGAAAGACACAGACCTCAGATTTTGGGCTGTTAGGCTGAGTTGAAGTGGATATGCGTGGCTAAATCCACTTTAATAGAAGCTTTCAGCAGATGAGGAATTCCTGTCTTGTCTGTGTGAGTGATAAAATCCCACAGAATAATTGGGATTTTTTTCTTGCTGACTTTTAAACTTGACTGCTTAAAGGCAATTCACATGGAGGGAATCAACCCTAATAACAATCAAACTGCATAAAACTAAAAAAATCATCTTTAGTTGCCACTTTTTCTTGTCTTTTTTTTTTTTTTTGTGGGTTTTTTTTTGTTGTTTGGTTGGTTGATTTTTTGTTTTGTTTTTTGTTACATATGGGACATTTAAAACTGCAAATGTTCACAGTTAATTTAGGGAGTTGTTGGTCTCTGGAGCAGCTCAGTCTCAATCTGCCTTTACTTTCTTTGCCTGATTTGTACTAAGATTTGGCTTCTTTAATTTAAACGTGGCAAAAGAGCTTTGCCAGCCTTTGGCCTGTCGAGACTTACGAGCTGTGCTTGTGATTCAGTGGCATCAAGCCTCAGGAAATTATTTGGGATTTAATTTGTTTCTAATTATTCCTTTTCCAGCTGAACAGGCTCTGTCCAGTTTTTGGGACTGCTGCTAAATGCTCTTGTAGGGGATGGTGTTTACACTTCCTGCTGGAATTAGCCCATGATTGACTGCAGTTGTGTCTGCTGGCAAAACCAAATGTTCAAAGTCTGCCTTCCAGAGAAAACAGAGTTTTCATCATTAGGAGAATTGTTTCTCTTTCTACAAATCATTTTGGGCAAGAAAAAAAAAAGGATTTTATATTTTGAATGGGCAGCATCCAGCCCTGCTGTTAATTAGACTAAAATCTTTGGTGCAAGATAATTAGTGCTGGGCTGAGATGAATGGGAGTTCCTGGGTACTTTAATTCCAAAAATTAGTTGGTGGACAAGGCATTGGTGTCACTTCAGGAAATAACCAGAGAAATGGTTTAAAAACCGCCTGTGTCTCTATATTCTTGTAATTAAGTAAATTAGAAAAGAGCTCCATGACTGAGGCTCTGAACAGTCCCTCCAGCACTGAAAGATGAGCAGATTGTCTCATTTTTTTTTTTTTTNCCTGGGTACTTTAATTCCAAAAAATTAGTTGGTGGACAAGGCATTGGTGTCACTTCAGGAAATAACCAGAGAAATGGTTTAAAAACTGCCTGTGTCTCTATATTCTTGTAATTAAGTAAATTAGAAAAGAGCTCCATGACTGAGGCTCTGAACAGTCCCTCCAGCACTGAAAGATGAGCAGATTGTCTCTTTTTTTTTTTTTTTTCCCAGGGATTATTTTTTCAGTAGCAATTTAGGTAAATGCTGTGGCTCAGATGAGCGGAGGGGAAATGCAGATTGACCCTGCCAACACCTCTGCAGTTGTCAGGGTGCTCTTTATGGAAGGAGGCAGAGCTGTGGCCAAGTTATTTGCCGTTGGAGGCAGATAGCAATTTTTCTAATTAAATTCCAGCAGAGATGCAAGATGAACAGATAGGCAATCACAAAGTGCTCTGGAAGTGGGAAAGCAAGGCAAGAACAATGATAAAATCCTCTCGTGGCTGCAGCCACCCTGTTCATTCCAGGCAAACTTTTCATCTGCGTTTTCCCCCTCTCTCTTTTCACTCTACTTGCAGCCCTACAGAGGTCACCAGATTTTCAGGTGAGCTTCAAGGCAGTGGATAAAGTTCACAATATTGGGCTGGTTTTTAACCTGATTTGGTGATTTTGAACGAGTAACTCAGCAAAGTCGAAATGGACAGCTTTGATAAGCTATTGATTATCTGCTAGTACCTGATAAGGAGCTATGAAAGGGGTTTTAAGTCTGCTGATGTGATTTTCCCTATCCTTCCCCTTTTTCAGGATTGTCAATCTCCCACAAGCCATCCCTTGATAAGTAGAGTCCCTTTTTTTAAAGGAAAATGTCACTGAAAAGCAGCGAAGCATCAAAAGGTTGAAATCACAAAGATGTGGTGTTACAGATAATTAAATTCTATGTATTTGGGAGGACACCAGGATGGCTAATTGGAAAGAATTGTCAGTAAAATTGTCAGGAACTTTAATAGATGAACACATAAAATAATCTCCCTCAGCAGCCAGGCGAGCTCTTCCCTTGGCTGATGTATTGATCAGGCAGGACAGTCCCTGTTAATCTAAGATTAACCTGTGACTTTAAATATAGATATTTTTCAGATAGAGGAGAGGTTCACTAGCCTGGTTTGCCCTTCAAAACTGAACAAAACATAATTTTAACTTCCAAAATGTAATGATTGTCTAAAGAACCAGGTGTTTCGAACAACACCGTGGTTGAGAAAATTATGGCAAGGCTGAGGAATAAGGAAATAAAGTCTGAAAGACACTTTACTTCAGGGGATTTTTACCCAGTTGTGGTTCAGAAGTTGAGTTGCTGTCTGTGGGTAAAAAAAAATTAAATATATATTTTTATATATAGCAGTTCTAATCCTTAAAAGTGGAGGTTTTAAGGGAAAAAGGATCAAGTTTGCCTGAAAAGTGAGAAGATTTTGGTTAAAAAAAAAATCAAACAGAAAAAGAAAAATGTCTGTGCAGATCATCTTTGAAGTTGTTTTTGGATTGAGAGAAGCATATTTGGGGTGTTGCTGGGGCTGGGTTATGGGGTGGCCTGTGGGACACAGCAGCCATGGGGCTCCCTGGGTGGCACAGGAGGAGCAGCAGCTCTGGGAGCTCTCCAGAGTCCCAGGCTGGGCTGGAAATTTGGCTGCTGCTGAAAACAGGGGCATTTTCTAGCTATTTACCAAGCTATAAAGTTAAATCTCAAACCTGATTCATTATCAAGGCAGGAACAACCTGGTTAAAAAATGACTGATTTCATAATTTATTGTTTTGTTTCTCAAATCTGGGAATGTTCCATCAACTGCCTGTAATTTCACATCAAGGTCAGGAGCTGAGAAAATGCTCAGTTCTTCTGGCTTTGCCAGGAGCTGAGAAGGAAAAGGGTCCTGAGTTTGCTTGGAAGATGTAACAGTGGTTCTGAAATCAGAAGGAATTTCCTTCCAGGAAGGAAGAGGAGCTGCTCTGATTCAAACTTTGGTCACAGCCACAGCAGCCCAATCCATCCCAGGCTGGAGAGGGATCTCCAGGGGTTTGGTGTGGGCAGCAGGGTAGGTTCAGGAGCACAAACCACCTATTCGTGCAGCAAAACTGAGGTAAAAAATCCAATTAATGCATTAATGAAACACCAAAAAACCCAAGTGTTGATTGAGGAGCTCCTGTGAGATTCAATTCTGTTTTCTGTTCCTTAGATCCGTGTTTGTTCCAGCACCAAGTGGAAGCTGTTTTCACAAAGGGAACATAAGTAGTAATTTATTTGATTCTTAAATGCCATTTTGAAGCATTTGAAGACTTTAAATGTTGACATTTAAACAAAATATTCTTGCAGTGATGCTTTATTAGCCAACTTCACTCCAGAAAAATTCTCATCTCTGTCACATCCCTGGGCCTTGCAGAGAGAATTATTTCAGTGCCTGGGTTGTCCCATGAAAACTGTAACTGATCATTAGGGGTCAGGAGGGATTATTTCTCTTTTCAGCTTGTTGTCACAATGCAGAGGGTGCAGATTAATTCCTCAATTAATCAAATGTGATCTGCAAAACCTTAATTGATGGATGTGTGCAAGCACATGTTAAAATGAGATCGCCCTTGGAAATGAAGTGAAAGGAAAATCTCCATTCCCAGGACAGTCATGTTTGCCTCTGCTCCATCTATTGATAATGGTTCTGTGGAAAATATTCCTTGAATCCTAGAGGTCTTTCCTGTGGAGAACAAGGAAATTCCTGGTTCAGTAGAACTTCCTCTCCTGAGAGGAGAAAATGGGATTAATTTCCATTTGGCTCTGGATCAATACTCTCAGCAACACATCAGTGCTGGGGAGGCAGGGCCTTGATGGGTAAATAATTCCTGCTTTTTGTCCCAGGATTGGAAAAGAAAAGCATTTAATAAAACACAACATTTCCCTATTTCACCCTAAAAAAGTGTGAGGATGAGCTCAAGGGTGAAGAATATGAGCATTGCAGGGGGGGGTGTGTACACACCCACATTACATCTGCACAAATTCGTTGAAAATGCACCCAAAATTTAGCTGGGCAAACCCATTTGTTCTTTATGCCCTTCAATCTAAAAGTGCCACTTCTAACGTCACCGTTAAATCAATGCAATAAAATAGATTTAATAATGGCGAGGCAGAATTTGCAGCTGGCTGTGGCCATAAATTCTCTCCCTAAAATTCTCTCTCTGATAGGGTGGCAAACTTTCCTGAGGAGAGGGCAGTGGTGGATACAGCTGGAATTAAGTAGCAAGGTAGTTCCAGATGATGTTCCCACTCCTAGATTGGAGAAGTGCTCGTTGGGTACCCAAAAGAGAGGAAAAATCAGTACAGAAAATGAAAGTGTTCTTCAAGCTGAGAGTGGGAACTGCAGTGGGGTTTTGCTGACCCCAAACAGCCCCCTCCTGTTTCAGCCTTCTGAAATTCCCACTGCTCTGGGCCTGGTTTGTTCCTGCAGGTGAGGAAAATGCCAAATTCTCTGCAGGAAGATGAAATGTGGGAATAAGAGAAAGAACCACCAACATTATTGTAATAAAATCTCAGTGTAAAGAGAGTCAGCCAAAAGGCCTGGATGGAATACTGACCTGTTCATCTTGATATTTCTCTTTTATTTTTAGATTTCAAATTAATTACTCTCTGGGTTTTTCTCTAGTTCCATACAGCTGAAATTAAGGAGGATTCCACCACTGGTACTGATTATATTTTCCCACCAAATCTTTCTCCTCTTTTACCATTTGCTTGTAAATTCTTGTGCCTTTTGTGGTGTATTTATTGTGTGGCTAATTTTTCTAAAGGCACAGAGAAGCCATCGGCCTGTTGTCCTTAGGAAGAGAAATATAAATATAAATATAAATATAAATATAAATAATAAATAATATATAGTATACAGTATGTAATATATAATATATAGTATATAATATAATGTATAATATATAATATATAACATATAATATATAATATATAATATTAATAATATAATTACAAATATAGATATAAATATAGGTGTATATATATTTATAGAGCGAATTATCCCTCTGTGAGAAATAACATTTATAAGGAAAGAAAATTGGGTTAATATTGCAAGGATATCTTTAAGTGCAAAGAAATTACTCTTAGAAATGAAAATAAAAATAATCTAGGAGTCATTATGGCGGTGCTCTGCGGTTGTTCAATATTTTCTAATTTTTAGGGAGATGTGGGTGCTTGTCTTAGGCTTCACAGTTTGCTCCTCTGCACAGAAATCGGGATAACAAGAAACCCGCCATCAAGAATTTGAGGGATAATCAAGGAAATAGACTTCACAGTTGTATGGAGAAAAAAAGCCAAATGTCAAAAAAGAAATGTTTATTGTTCTTTAACGCCAGTCATCACCTTGGAAGGAGGAGAAGCTCTGGCCTGACTCCTGCTTGTGCTGAGGCAGGAGGCCCATTGCATAATGCATTTTCATTTAGTCCCCTGCACAGACACTGCTGGGGACACTTCTTATCAAGCATGTCAGATACAGAAAAAGCAATTTAGTAAGCACTGTGATCAGATCCTGATGAAATTCAATTCTTTTTTGGCCCTGCTGTTCCTGGGAGACATCACTGATAAAAATAGTCTCTGTTTTCCACCGTGCTTGGGTTCATTATGCTCTCTTGCTGCTCTTTCAAAATGTTACAGAGTTTTTTTCCCCTCAAAGGTGGCTTGTTTTTACAAATGAATGGAAGGAATTGTGTTCTCTGACAGCTTACTCTGTTAACAACCCGAGCTGCCAGGATATTTGAATTTTACAGTTTTCATTTCAAGCAATTGCATAAACATGGGGCATGACAGAAACCCAGGAATGCAGCAGCCATGGGTGGTACTGAGCAGCTAAATCAGGTCCTAAAAGCTGTTTGATGGTTTAGTGCTGAGTTTAGAAAGAAGGTGAATTGAATAATTAATCCTGTGCCTTAATTTTTCCCATTGGTCACTAAAGCATTGTTTTATCCCCAGAGGAGAGAGGAGACAGGTCACAGGTGCCAACAGCATAAATTTCACACTGTGGCTTTTTAGCTGTGGCTTCTGGACATGAAGGGGAACTTCTGGAAAATAAATAAAGAGAAAAGGTGGTTTAGTTTTTCATTTGCAGATCAGTTCTGGGGTCCCAGTACAGGGAGGACCTGGAGCTGCTGGAGAGAGTCCAGGAAAGGCACCAGGATGAGCAGAGAGGGAAGGCTGGGAGAGCTGGGGTTGGAGAGGAGAAGCTCTGGGATGATCCAGTTATGGCCTTCCAATACTTGAAGGAGCCACAAAAATGATGGAGAGAGACTTTTCCAAGGCATGGAGTGCCAGGACAAGGGGGAATGGCTTCAAACTGCCAGAGGGCAGGTTTAGATTGGATATTAGGAGAACATTCCTCCATGTGAGGGTGAGGAGACCCTGGCACAGCTTTGCCCAGAGGAGCCGTGGCTGGCCCATGAGGGGTTAAAAAAAGGTGTGGATGTGGCACTTGAGGACATGGATTAGTGGTGATGGATTGATGGTTGGACAGGATGATCTAAAGCTCTTTTTCAACCTTACTGATTCTATAATTCTAAGAAGTATAAATTAGGTGAATCAGCTGTAAATCTCTGGGGTTTAGCAATGCAGATTTGGTTTCCTCAAGTTGTTGTGCCCTTTTTCGGGAAAATGTTTCCAGGCCCAGAGTTTTTGCTATAAAAACTTCTTTTTCGCTCCTGTGACAACTTGATCAAACAATTTTCTGCAGAGAATTTATTCTCTTTCAGCTTCAGAGCATGTTTTGAATCCGTGCTTGGGGTTTGCTTCCAAAGTCTCCAAAGCATTCAGCTGAGGTCTTGGCCCACAATTTGGGTTCCTGTGACAACCCAAAGGGTCAGAAGATCCCGTTCCCCCAGGATTCCTGTACATCTCTGTGTCACAGCAGCCTTCAAAGAGCAGCACAGGAATTCCTGCAGGCTCCTGTGAGGAGGCTCTGCCTCCCCTGGGCCTGATCAAAGGCAGGAATGTGTAGCTGCCAGTGGGAAGGCAAGAAAAGAGGGAGAACGGTGCGATCCTACAAATGGGGAGTTTGATGTGACATGGTTTGACTAATGACGAGATTTCCGTGGTATCTCCTACGTTTGTAGCGTGATTCCTGCCTTTTTGGATTGGCTTCCTTTCGTGGTTGGATAACTCCACTGAAACATTCCCCACGTTTTGCTGACATGCAAGTGCCCTGTGATGGATTTCTGCTCATTAGTGTTTTGTCACAGCCCTTGTTGTGCTGGCAGAGCAGCTGAGACAGCAGCAAGGAATGATGTTGGAATGGTTCTGCAGCTCTCCCTGCTGTTTTAGTGCCGAGTGTTGGCAAAGTCGCAGGCAGTTCTGCACAGCATGGAGAGAGCTCAGCTCATTTCCCACTCACAGCTCCTATTCCAACCTCAGGAAAGCACAGGGAGAGCCAGTGTGACCGTAATGATTCAGCAATTCATCAGGAACTTCGTTGGTTTAAGAGTGCAGGGCTCCCTGGGAGGGGGTTCTGGATGGCACCACGGGGCACTGTGTGCTGCTTTAGTGATATTTTCCATCTGGAGAAATGCTCCTCCGCCTTGCTTTCCAGAGGGATGAGAGTTCAGCAGCAAATTCCTCAGCTGAGCTGTGAGAATGATGCAGGTGGAAGGTCCTGAGACTTTTTTTGAAATCCACTGGCCACAGCTACAGCCGCCTGTAAAAATCATCATTTTAAGGGTATCAAATATTGGTTGTGAAATGTCCAGTGGGAATTGCTTGTGCTAATACAGAACCCTGCTCCAGGAGCTGCAGAGCTCTCTGGTTTAGTTTTCCAGCTGCCTGAGTGCCTTAACAACTCAATCTTCAGTGGGACTCATGGATAGAAAACGTTTTGCTGTGTTTGACTCAGTAATAAATTGACAGCAGAGGTTTTTGTCCCTTCTCTCAGTGAATTTCTTGAGCTCGCCTCGGTGAATCCAAACAAAACTTTGGGAACTCCTGCTTTCCATGCAGCTCCATCCTTTGGAGTATTTTCCAGTGTTTCCCTGTGCCTGTGTGGTGGCCCTGGCCCCTGAGCCCCAGGGATGTCTCTGGTGGGAGCTCAGGTGGTTGTGAATTATCACAGCAGAGTGAAACCTGGGGCTGGTTCACGGTCTGGTATCTTCAGCTGTACAAAAAACGCCTCTCAGGATTGCATTATCTGCTCTGGAAAGAACCTTCCTAGCTGAGGAATGTTGGTTTTCAGTTTCCTACGCCACAATGATTTCCATGCTAACAAGCAAAACCCCCCCAGTATTATACCACAAAATCTCCCAAAATACACCATAAACCCCCTCACAAATGAAAAAGGCAGCTGCTCTGAGCAGAAAATTGTGCTATTCCAGCTCCCAAAATGTTCAATTTCCTCTCTTTTCCTTCTTATCCTCCCCAAAGGAAGAAGTTTTCCTTAAATATCTGTGATTGCCAAATTCAGCTTTGCATTTCAGGTAGATGGAAGAGGTAGAAAATCTGATTATTTAATTCCTCGTTATCAGCTGTGCAACAATTATTGTTGTACCCTGACTTTAAAAAGAATTCCACACTGTCCACATCCTTCTGTTGGAAGCCTGGCATTCTTGGACATCGTAAAATAATTTAAATTAAATATATTAAAAATACTGGAAATTATATTACTTTTATTTTAGAAGTCATGTTTATTTTGGGGTGGATTTTTAAAATTTGTTCTTGAAAGCCCCAAGTGCATATTCTGCATCTCAGTTGTAAACTCCCTCATAATCATTCCATGGGATCATGGGATGGTGAAATTAATATTAATTAATTTTAGGCAGGTGCCTAAAAATCCTGTTTGGATTTTTGAATGCAACTGCACTCCTGAATTATTAAACAACATTTAAATAAATTAATTAAAAATATCAGCTGTTTCTTTTATTGACAATGCTCAGTAGGAGCCTAAAACCCCCTGGCACAGATGGGACTCTTAATTTGCCTTGTTCCATCCATAACATCTCTGGAGGCCGTGGATTTTTGCAGGACCTGCTGAACATCCCACATAGAGAAGGTGCTGCTGTGCCTCCATGGTGAACACAAAAGGAGGTGGGGGGAAAATGAGGTTTTTGCTGCTACCTTATTCTCTCTGAGCTCTTTTTAAAGTGTTTTTCTGCCTTGATCATCTCGTGGCCCTGCAGATTCCCTGGCAGGCTCCCCATCACAGCTGTTTGAAGGAGGATTTTTTTTTTTTTTTTAATTTATTAACATTTGTGCTAAGAGTTGCAAGGTGGGGTTGGAGTTCTGCTTTTTGCCCTACCCCAGTTCTGCTACACTGAGCACCTGAAAGTCAATTAATCACCACACCAACAACTGAGGGAGCTTTTCCCTAACGAGGAGAAGAAATGACTGCATATCCCACCCTCAGATGGGCCAGATCTTGTTTGGTTTTTTACCACCTGCCTCTGCCAGGGCTTGGATTGGAAGGGACCTCAAAGCCCATCCAGTGCCACCCCTGCCATGGGCAGGGACACCTTCCACTGTCCCAGGCTGCTCCAAGCCCCAAAGTCCAACCTGGCCTTGGGCACTGCCAGGGATCCAGGGGCAGCCACAGCTGCTCTGGGCATTAATGGTGAGTTTAAACCCAGACTAACAGATGGGATTGGTTTTGTTGTGTTTTTGACTTGAATGTGCAGTTTTCTGAGAGGGCTCCAACTGATCTGCGAATTTAAAAATTGCAGTTCACTCTTGGTCAGTTTTCTGCACAATCCTCTCTCTTCCCATGCAACTTTTGTGCTATCCTAAAGCCTTTTAAAAATTCAAGCAGATGTCAAATATATCTTCTTCTCTCTTTCTTTCTGCCTATTTTGAGCTCGTCTCCCTCATTACGCTTTTAAGAGTTTAATTTTTCAAAGAGTTCCAATTGGAATTGGTTGATGACAAAGGACCTGGCCAGTGGGATGGGGACAAGGACAAAAGCCATGGGCAGGAGTAGAGTGAGGATCTTCTCAGTCCCAATTTGGGAGACCCAGAGCATCCAGCCTCACTTTTTAATGTGCCTGTCCCTGACATGTCTGTACCTTAAATTACTTTGATGTGGAAAAGTCTGGAAGAACCTCTGGACTTAAGAAACCTGACTGGGTGGGGACACACCTTGGGGTGTGGTGGCAGGTCACCATGGGGCTGCAGGGGGGATCAATAAACTGCTTTTCCTCCATCTTTGACTTCTCCTCCTCCTCCTGGCTCATCCCTTTTCCCTCTAAACTTCCCCTCAGCTCTCACAGCTCCCTTCCAGCTCTCAGCCCGATGATTTCTGACAGCTCTGCCAAAACTCGGCCGAGCGTGGACTTGTCTCATTCCTATTCCCACACTGAATTTCAAGTCTCCTCTTGCAGAACACAGAGCTTTCCAAAGGAAAGGCTGCCAGGACGAGATGTATGTGGAGAAAAAAAAAAAAAAAAGGGTGTCTTTTCACAGAGCTCATTAAGGGTTTTTGTCATGCAGGGAAACATTCCAAGGGGAGGGGAAAGCCTGGTGTGCACACGTCCGTGTGTGATACAGTTGTGGTTGGTTGAGCAGCCAAGGTCACTGAAAATGTGGGAGCTGGGAATGGCAGCTCTGGAGCTGCCACTGGAGGCTGGATTGACAGAGATGGAGACTGGCACCAGTTTTGGGGTGACCTGATTGTGACCTTCCAGGACTTAAAGGAGGTCCAGGAAAGATGAAGAGAGACTCTTCCCAAGGGATGGAGGGACAGGACACAGGGAATGGCTTCCAGTGCCAGAGGGCAGGGCTGGATGGGAGATTGGGAAGGAATTGTTCCCTGTGAGGGTGGAGAGACCTTGTGAGATTCCCAGAGAAGCTGCTGCTGCCCCAGGATCCCTGGCAGTGCCCAAGGCCAGGCTGGACTTTGGGGCTTGGAGCAGCCTGGGACAGTGGGAGGTGTCTCTGCCCATGGCAGGGGGTGGAATTCTGGATCTTTAAGGTCCCTTCCATTTCAAACCATTCCATGATTCTACAGTTCTATCTCCATGTTAAACATTTCAATTCAGTTCCAAATAACAGTGAGTTGTTCCCATACTCATCCACACTTTTCCAGTGTAGCTATGCCTCAAATATCTGTATTTTAGGTTCCTTTTGCAGTGCGTATTTGTGGATCACAGCCATTCCAGCTCCCCATGATGCTCCAATTTAATTTGCTGTTTTCCTATTTTCAAGCATTTGCTGTGTTTCACTGTGTGATGGCTGAAATCCATGGTTTGGGGGGCTATTTATAGAAACACAGTCAAGTATTTGTGAGCTTCCTTTATCAAGTGTTTACTGTCAGCTTCTAAGCTGTTAAGGGGGTTGGAGCATTTTCCCTGTGGAGCCAGGCTGGAAGATTTGGGGCTGGACAAGAGAAGGCTGTGTGGAGACCTCACAGTTCCTTCCAGAGTCTAAAGGGGCTCCAGGGAAACCATAGGGAGACCTTTCATCAGGAACTGCAGTGACAGGACAAGGGGGAATGGGTTCAGACTGGCAGAGGGGAAATTTAGATTGGATATTGGGAAGGAACCATTCCCTGGGAGGGTGGGGAGGGGCTGGGATGGAATTCCCAGAGCAGCTGTGGCTGCCCCTGGATCCCTGGCAGTGCCCAAGGCCAGGTTGGACTTTGGGGCTTGGAGCAGCCTGGGACAGTGGAAGGTGTCCCTGCCCATGGCACTGGATGGGCTTTAAGGTCCCTTTTCATCCAAATCCATCCTGTGATTCCTTTCCTCTGGGATCTATCCTAAAGCTGTATCTCACAGCAAGGAGGTTGCTATAGGAATGTTGATGTTCCTTGGTTAATTTGGATTTGAAGGGGCCGTGAGCTGTAAATATTCTTCTCATCCTGAAGGGTTTTTTTCTCCTCTAATACCCTTCCCAGTGAGATGTTGCTGTGCTGAACATCCAGATCTCCCTGCTGGCTTTCTAATTGCTGTGTTTCCAATGTGATTTCTCATTTCAGGCCCGTGTGAATCCCATCAGTGTCACTCCACCCATCCAAGCCATAGATCAGGACCGAAACATCCAGCCTCCCTCCGAGCGACCTGGCATCCTCTATTCCATCCTAGTTGGTTGGTGTCTGCTACTTTTCCTATCCCTCTGTCCTGGTTTGAGCAAAGGCCCATTGAACAGAGATAGCTCCAGAGGGAGTTATCTGTGAGTCATGGGATGGGTCCTTAACGGCCCATTGAACAGAGATAGCTCCAGAGGGAGTTATCTGTGAGTCATGGGATGGGTCCTTAACGGCCCATTGAACAGAGATAGCTCTGGAGGGAGTTATCTGTGAGTCAGCACAGCATTGATGGGGCCATTAACAGAAGATAAGAGAAACACTGCCCCACCCGTTTTCAACAGCCCATGAAGATGCTGATGGAATACATACTTTGGGCACATCTTGCATTTTAACCCAGGACACCCTCCCACTCAGGACCTTCAGGCATGACCAGCCAGGAAAAAAAGATTACCTAGGAGAGTGGAACTCTGATAAAAATTCCTCTTGTGGGTCAGTGGGATGTTTGGAATTGTTCTTCTACCTGTTGGTGTTGAATTGCCACGTGGGAGTTCATTTCACGTGGCTATTCATTGTTATTCAGATTAAATCCAGAATTGTTGTCTGGTTTAGTGAATGGAACAGCACAGTGAGGGAAAGGAGAGCTCTGCTGGGATGTGTTTTCCATTGACAGACACAAAAAAGAGGCTAAAAAAGGGCAATTAGAGCAGAATTCCTCCCAAAAACCATGTGGCACAGGGCAGCTCCAGGGATCTTTCCTCATCCGCCTCCGATTTTGCTGCCTGTGAGCTTTCCTTTGTAATTTAAAGTTTATTTCGTTGTTCACGTTGCTCTCTCTTGTTTTTCCTGCTGCTCCCCTGTGTTTGGCATTTCTTTCTGGGCTTGTAGGGTGTGACCATGGAAGGGCCTGAGGGTGCTCAGCAGTTTCAGGGCTCCAGCTGCAAAATCCAAAATCCACAGGGACCTTTCTGAGGGATTTGAAAATGTGGAATCCCATCCTTTCCCTTCCTTCCCCTGTGTTGAACTCCGTGGTTTTCCCACTCAAGGAGAGGTGGAAGTGAGGATTTTGAGGAGCACATTGGGGAGGTTTAGCTCTGCAAATGGACTTGATTATAAATGTCACAAATTGATTTTATTCCGAAGTTCTGCAGGGACAGCTCCACCCCAGGGCCATGTTTAGGCCAACTTGTTAAGGTCTTTTTTGCATAATTTAGGAAGTTCTTCAGGAGTGAAATTATTACACTTTGTGTGTCACTAACGTGGGATGTTGGGAATATTGGAGTGGCTGTTCTGACCTCCAAGAAATAAACCAGGAAGGTGTGGTGCAGAAATTTGGGTTGGTTTGGGACCCTTTTTTTCCCTTCCTTTTTTTTCCCTCTCTTTTCTTTTTCCTTCTTTCCTTTTTCTTCTTTCTTTTATCCTTTTTTCTTACTTTTTTTTCTCCTTTTCTCCTCTGTTCCTCCTTTTATCTTTTTTGGCTTTTTTTGTCTCTTTTTTATCTCTTTTCCTTCATTCTTTTTACTTTTCTTTTTCTTCTTTCTATTTTCTTTATTCTCTTTCTTTTTCCGTTATATTTTTCCTTTTTCCACCTTCCTCCCTAACCCTTTTGCTCTTTTTTCTTCCTTTTTTGTTCATTCCTTTTCTTTCTTTTTTCCTTCTTTTGCCCATCTTTTTTTCTTTTCTTTCTTCTTCCTTTTTCCCTCTCTTATTTTTTTCCTTATTTTCCTCATTTTTTCCTAGTTCTATTTTCCTTCTTTTTAACTTCATTTGCCCCTAATATTTTCCTTTTTCCTTTTTCTTTTTTTTAATTTTCCTTTCCTTTTCAATTCCTTCTATTTTTTTTGCTTTTTTTTCCTTTTATATTTTTTCTCCTTCTTATTTTCCTTCTCTTTTTTTCTTCTTTCTTTTCCCCTATATTTTCCTTTTTCTTTCATTATTTTTTTCTTCTTTTTTCCTTCTTTCCCCTTCCCTCATATTGTCATTTTTTCATCTTTTTCTTCCTGTTTTCCTATTTTTAAACTTCTCCATCTTTTTTCCTTGTTTGTTTTTTTCCTTTTTCCCCTTTTTTCTTTTTTTCTACTTTCTATTTTCTTTCTTTTAAAATTTAAAATTCATTTCCCCCCTTATTTTTTTTCCTGTTTGCTTCTTTTTTCCCTATTTTTTCCCCTCCCTTCAATCTTTTTTTTTTTCCTTTTTCTTTTCTGCTTTTCTCTTTTTATTTTCCTTTTTTTTCCCCTCCCCTGTGCTCTTCCAAAGGATTTCTCTTTGGGTTTTAAGTCTGCCTTCATCTCTCCCAGGATTTGCTATTTCTGTTTTAGCCTCAGAAAATATTAAGTAGCTTCACAGGAAATGGACTTTGCAGATATCTCTCATTATGTGGATTTTCTTCCCCCTTTTCCTTAGATCTAAACCTCCTTCTTCTTGACATCTTTGGGAATGGCCCTTTTCAAACACTGAGAGGTTTGATTTGTGCCCATGAAACTAGGCAATAAGTTACTTATGAGAATGATTTTTTTTTCTTTTTAAATTTA
>VWYP01005739.1:0-15023 GCA_013400435.1 Pycnonotus jocosus
AAATATTTTAAATACAAATTTCTCTCAGTTCTTTTAAAAACCCTTCATTTAGTGCCATCTAGTGGTTTTTACAGTGTAGCCCAGACAGCATTACATCAAAACCGAATTTTAATTGCTAATGTATTTTAAAGTATTTCTATTTAGAGGATGATGCAGCACACTCTTCATGTTTTCTTTTGCAAACCTTAACCTAGAGCTATAAAACCCCATGTATCAGTGTACATGTTATAAATGAAAATTGAGCTGAACAGCCCCAGCAAAGCTGGCAGTGACTGATTGCCAGGAGCAAAACAATATTTCCACTCAGAAATAAAAATTATAAACAGATGTTTTCTGGAAATTACTATACCAGGAACAAATATACAGATGGGAATGATAACAAAATCAAAGACATGTGATTGTGAAGCTCTGCAGGGAGAGACAAACATCAGCTCCCTATCTGGGCACCAGGCTGTCAGACAAAATTGCTGAGGATATAGAGTTCTAGTAACCTTTGGCTGTTGAACAAAGGACATCCATCCTAGTTAATGACGTCTTTGATGCTTCAAGAAGAACATCCAGCCTAGTTAATGAAATCTTTGATGCTTCAAGAATTTTGTCTTGGCAGGTCTATTATGGTAGTTGTCCAAAGTTTGCTTTGTGATCCCTTATAAACTTACCACCTAAGGGACATTTGTCTTCACTTTCAAACAGTTATTGGATTTTGGAGTGGACCATGAGAGGCTTGACATAAACTGTGCTTGCTTACAAAATTTGGAATTAGGTATATGTTTGGAAATCAGATAATGATAGCCTTAAACTTTGTAAGAGAAATACAATTTAAATCTTAAACTGCTTGTTTTATTTTTGCGGGGTTTTTAATGTTTATTACCTGAGTGATTGCAGTAAGGTCTGTACAGCTGTCCCTACTGTGCAGATCTACCTACAGCAAGGCACTGGGATAGTCCTGGGGAGCAGGAAATCCAAATTTATTCTCAATCCAATGGGAGTGAGAGAGTGCTTGTGTGCAGCAGGGTTAATGCTCAGTAAATCTGCTCTGCACACATTGATGTAGTTATGAGGACAAACTGCCTCGAGTTCCCTCACACTTCCTTCACATAACAGAACACGTGACAGCAACTGCTGTGGCGCAGCCTCCAATGGTGCCACTGCCATCTGTTCCCTCCTCCTTGGTAAACACACAGTGAACAGCCCAGGGAGACAATTCAGCTGGAAACTCATAATTTTGTGGGGTTGAAACATCTTTCCTGTCAATCTCACCCTTAAAGTTATATAGATCATGGCTGCACAAGCACTGCTGCTGCAAACTGTATCTTCTGAGGAGGGTGCAAAGAGCTCAAGCATTCCACAACTCAGATCAGTCCAAGGTGTCAAGAAATAGTGTTTTAAATCCTGGCAAAATGTTTCAAAGTAAATATTGAAAGGAGGCATTAGCATGATGATTCTGTATCTATGTTTGTGTGATACAGGCCAATTTTGGCTCATCAGAGCTGATTGAAATGTGTAAGTCTTGTAACTGTGTGTAGCTTTGGGTTATTCTTTAATTGTAATATTCTCAAATTCCACCTCACAGTTCACCTTGCACTGAGGAGACCATCTGTGGCAGAGCCAACAACTAAATGCTGCTGTGTGTACCTTTGGGTTATTCTTTAATTGTAATATTCTTAGCAGAAACACAGGACTGTCAACAAGCAGCCCATGTAAAATAAAACAATTTCTGTGGAGACAGGAGCGGGAGCTTTATAATGGCTATAATTGTGTAACTAACTTTTATACCCCAGTCACTCGCACTTCAGAAGTGCTTTGACTTAGATTTCTTAATTTTGGTGGATTTCGGGAGGATTAACTAACTACTGATATTAAAACTGTTGCTAATGTGAACATGAAATGTATCCATCTCATTCACAAAACAAGCTATTAAAAAAGTATGTCCTAGAAATTGTATTTATTTTCTCAGTATGACTATATGAACAGAACCTTTGAAGGAGTCTGCCTTTCAGTACTTTGTGCCTTTTTTCCTACCTGTTCTTATGCTGTGGGCATAAATAGTGAACCTCTAATTATTCATCCATTTTGTTAGCTAGAAAACACTCAATATTTATGTAAATAGATGGTATTCCCATATACTCTTATAGAATTACACTTATATTACTTAGGGGTCAAAGAACCTGGTTTTGGAACACTGATAAAAGATTGCAAAGGTAACAACCCTTTCCCCCTAAATCCTTATGGTAATGTGGAGACTTCTTATGGATAATGATATTATGGGGAGTAGATGGAATGAATAATACCAGACTGGTTAGATAAAAAATATATGTTGACCCATATATCACTCCAATACATCATGCCATGAAGATTTGAAAGTATAGAATTATCAAAGCATAAAGCACACAGAATAATTAAATTGTGTCATGAACTATTGCCAGTCTTTAATATGTGCAGAATACAGGAGAACCATCAGTTTTGTAACAGGATATATTAGCAGTAGAAAGACAATTCAGTTAGAGGAGTAGTTACACAAACAAAAAGTAGCTGCATGCAAAGGAAGAAAAATGGTGAATTAGGAAACTGGGTTTTAAGAGCTACTGTGAGGTGTAGCCAAAGATTTTTAGCCAGAGAAATTTGTCTGTAGCCAGAGAAATTTGGTCTCTGACAGAGACAAATTGTGAAGTCCAGAAACATGTAGATCTGTTTCCCAAAGGCATTACTAAGCTGGGAAAAAGAATGCTGTAACCATGTGGATATTTCTTTTGTTTAGAATTCCCTGTAGTAAGATCCCAAAAGATAAATGTAGGTTTGTAAGTGTGTAGGCTTATCTACTTATTTCAGTCTCATCCTGCAGCTCCATGAAGGAAAGAGAGAAGAAGAAAATAGCAGTACAACATGTTTCTTATACTTGTACATAGCTCTCTACCAGGCAATGTGTTACATCGAGACAAGAGAGTTAAATAAGGTCTCTGCTGTGCCATAAATTGTATTTCTGTGCTATTGGATTTCCATTTATTTCAGTTATCCTAGCCTGGTATGCAGCTGGTACAATAAAAGGAGCAATCTATTTGAAAATTACTGCTTGTAGGCTTGCAGCTTGTAACATGAGGACTGTAGTAAAAAAAGGCCAGGTTTGAGGGGATTAAACTGGTCTGTCATTGACTGGTTTGCAATGATGACAGAGGTTGTATTACAATGCCCCTAGGATTAATAGTTTGGCTTTATTTTTCTGATTAGAGCAGGCAACAGAGAGACTCTGTAAATACATTTTCCCATGTTATAATCAACTTAGTTAATGGTGCATGAGTGGATGGATTTCCAGCCATATGTTGCTAAGGGGCTCTGTGCAGTGGAAGGGGGGCTGTACCTTCAGGGGTTTGTTAAAATTGAAGCTTCTACGACTGACAGAATTATTTTAATTCATATGTTGCAGCTTCTGTTCTATATTTTAATGCACAAATTCTTTTCTGGAATAGAAGTGCCTTAGTTTAAACAATGGAAAATCTATTGTGTTTTCTATCATCAGCTTCCACAGAACAAAATTTTGATTCATAAAAATAAGTGTCGCTCAAATATTTTGTAACATCAGGTAGGAAGACTTGCTTCCTGTACTTCTTGATGGGAAGGCAGTGCCATGTCACCAGTGCTGCTGGGTGTGGATCAGGTTGTCCTGATTTCTCTCTTCAAGCCCAGTCCTAAAATCGGTGGATCTGAGATTAGAAGGCCTATGGCATTAAAACAGCTTATCCTAATATTAAAAAGGGATACAACTTGAAGAATAGAAAGTTAGTATAGTAGAAAAATCCAGCTCTCCCAGTGTGCTTGAATACGTGTAGATCATAGATACATGTGTAGGTATTTAAATACAACCACATACACTACAGCAGGAGTGGATCTGTGCAGGTAAAGGGTTCATCTGACTCTCCACACTGTACCTTTTTCACTTCAAACTCGCTCTAGTCTGATTCAGTGGATTAGACATACAGTTCCATCTGAGTTCAATCCAGGTTGAGCACTCAAGACTGCTTTGGGATAAAGGTAAAGTAAGGCAGGAGGGGATGTTTGAGCCTTTCAGATGGGCACCGTAAATCTCAAATAAAATTCTTGATATAGATCCACCTCAATTTCTTGATATTATATCACTACAACGATAAAGAATTCTGCACTATTGAGGTGTTTTACCAATATATCACAAAGAATTTTACAAGAGTGGTTAAAGGTGATCAAACCTTCTCAGAGAGATGATCACCTGCTGGTTCCCTTGACTTCCTTGGGAGCATCCATCTCACTACAAACCAGTCAGGTCTTACCCAGAATTTCTAAGTCACTGACAGAGCAAAAACTACTGTGGATCTGGCCCATAATGCTTTTTCTTTTTTTGATTCACAGTGCTACAAACCTTAGCCTTCTTTCATTTTAGCAGTCTTTCTCATGTGTTTACCCATTTTTAACATTCAAGACAAGAAAATGAATGAATCAAAAATGTGCCTGGTTGATCATGTTATGACCAAGTGGCTTTGCCTTCTTGCTGTAGATGCAAATAGTTGTCAGAGGGAGCTCTCAGTCATGACTCAAAGAGCAAGTCACCAATAACAAAACCATCCTTACTGCCAATTCTTGCACCAACTCTCCTGCCCAGTCCAGGAATTCCAGCTAGGAATCTGTGTTCATGTCTGGGAATGTGATTAATCCCTTTAAGCTTATGCTAGAAAGTTCAGCTGTTGCAGCTTCTTCCCCCATACAGTTTGATTTCTTTATTCTGTGTTTTGAAAAATGAGGCACTCCTGAAGGACACACTTTCACAGACAGGGCAAGTCATGGCACCTCTTTCCAGGATGCCAGTAGTAGTGACTTGATCACAATGACTCAGTTTCTGTCATTCTTCACCTCACATGGACTAAACACTTTCCTCTTCTTTTGTGATGCTATAATCTGTTAGCAGTGTAACACTGATTTCTGAGCCATGCATGCTGCCTGAGACTGACAAGGCTCTAGTAGGAGAACTGCTCTGCGGAGCATTGGGAGGCTTTGCACAGAATGCTGCCTTGCAGCATAAGATTTGCTTTTTAAAATGTTGCCGGAAACTTTTACTCAGCCAATAAAGAGCAAAAGGATTTACGCAGGAATTGCTGAAGGCCAAGGTGCGGGAAAAAACAGTTGCTATCAGATGAAAGGTGGAAGCATCAACAGAAGTGTGGTATGTGAAAGAGCGGTACAGGTAGAGGATGTGGTTTGGCAGCCAGCAGAAGGCAAACAGAGCCACAAGCACCAACACTGTCTTTGCAACTCTCTTGCGGGATTCAATCTACAAGAAAGTAATGCATAGCTGGTATTAATAGCAATGTAAGTAAAATGTGTTGTTGGTGCTGATTTGCAAAGCCGTGTAAAAGTCTAAATGCATGAGTAACCAAAAAAGTAAAAAGTTAAAAGAAAACTAACAAACAAACAAAACCCCCAAAACAGAAGAACTAAACAGGAAAATAAATCTGTTTCATATTTTTAAACTAAGTATTCCCAGTGCAGAGCACATTTCCTTTCCATTATAAATCATATGACACTCTCATCTAGATTAGGATTTAAAATTACCATAATTAATGTGTCAGCTCACGTGGATGATGTCCTAGTGTTTAAAATTCAATGTTTTAACTCTTGAGTTTACAGGGTCACAATAAAGCACAACAAACCCGTCTCTCTGTAGGAAAGTGTGGACACTCACATATGATGTATCATGAGCATGTACTTAAGTGCACAGCTGGGTTTGGATTCAAATTTGGTATGGGCTGAGTTTGTGGAGTGTTTTACTCCATTATCAGGTAAAGTTTTGTACTTTAGAATTCAGATTTAATCAGCACAACAGACTTTGGAAAATTGCAGAGTTTAGTCCTTGATCAGAGCTTACCTGCTTACGGGCATGACCATGTTCCTCAGCTGGCATGTTGGATGTACTTTTATATAAAGTTCTGGCAATAAGAAAGTAGTAGACAGAAATTACAGCTAAGGGCGCAATATAGAACACTAAGAAGCAAACAAGGGAGTGAGCTTCCTGCAGGATCTTCTCAGATACAGGATAGGGGGCACACGCCTCAAAAGTTACATTTTTCTCAGGATTGCTGAAAGAATACAAATCTGAAAAAACGGCCTCTGGGATAGCAAATATCATGGAGACAATCCAAACACAGCCGGCTTTACAGCAGGTCTTCAGGAGTGCATCTGAAGTCTGCAGTTCCAAGGGTTTAACAATGGCTCTGTACCTAAAATGACCAATATCACTGTCAGAATAAACACAGAAATAATGACACTGCTTAAAATTCTTAAGGCTAAAGCCATTACTGTTCTTGTTAAACAAAGGGTGCTGGAATTTGCTTGGAAATGAAAACAAACACTAGCTCTTTGGAATTAAAATGGAAAGGTAAAAAGTAAATTCATGTGTGTATTTAAATGGATTGGCAGGCAGGAGTTGCATTAAAACCTTCCTATGTAAAGATGACTTCTAAAGTTTGGATTGGGATCACTGAGGGCAATCATCACTCCTAATTTTATGACACTGCTTTGAAAGATAAATGAGGGAATTAGTGTGCAAAACTGATGAAGGTATGAAACAGGTTAACTATTTTATAAATACACGAAACCAAGCATGTTTGCCCTTCCTTTCTTCTGTCTTCCTAAGATCCCTGCTGAGTACAGTGATCTGACTCAAAATAATGCTCCAGGATTCATTCATATTTATAAAGCAGGAGAGGGCACTGCTGTTGATTCATGCCTGTGATTCTGCAGCATATGGACTGAGTCAGGCATATGAGAAAAATCTGGATTAATCTATAGATGTCTGATAATCTATGTGGAAATGGGACACAGAAAAAAATACCAACTTCCATGAAGGTGGATGAAGTACAGGTAACAATATACCCTGCTCCTAAAGGGAATCTTTATAATGCAGAAAGAAGCAATCTCTCCAGGGGGGCACAAAGCTGGCATGAAAAGAAAGGTGGTGAAGAAGGACCCAGAGGTTAAGACAGCTTAGTTGTATCATTTTGCACAAGCTGAGTATCTGGTCTTTTTCTCTTCTAGGCAAATTTAAATAGAAAGCTGGAAGCTGGGTTGCTATTTATCAAATAAATACCATTTTTATTGACTTTGAGCTCTTCTAGCATACTGGAACACAACAGCCTGGCATTAAGCACATGACTGATCTGAGCTTGCTCTGTAAGTTTATGATGTATTTACTCTGTGAGAATGTAGTGCAGAGTATTTATATAACAGATACCATGAAGAAATAAATACAGAAGCAAGTGTCTAAACTATAGAATCAGAGAAGAGTTAGGGTTGGAAAAGATCTTTAAAGGTCATCCAGTCATGGTGAATTCTGAATTGACATCCTACAGGACCAAGACCTAGGAGCTACAATAGATAGTTCACTGTAAACATTAGCTTTTTCTTCAGCAGTAGTTAAAAACCCTAAAATAAACCCAAATTAAAACAACAAAAAAGCAAAATGTTAGGTAGTATTGGGAAAATAATGGATGGTAGAAGAGACAATTGTGCAATTACCTGTATCCATGATTCATGCAACTTTTGATTACCATGTGTTACTCTGCACACCTTAACTAAAAGTAGCACAACTGAAGCATGGATTATGACATGAATAGCCTGGAGCCATGAATAGAGATCACTGTGTCTTCTGACACAAGAGCCAGCAACATCAAATGAAGCCGTGTGCAGTGCAGAAATAAAAGCAGTTGTTTTGTACAGGCAGTGAAAGTTATTGCTAAGTAAGTTCAAGAGGAGGCTGAACAAGTGTCCAGAAGAGAAATCCTTTGCGGTTGTTAAATAGAGAGAAACCACAACTGTTCAGTGTCATCTGAAGGCATAGGGTTAAAAATGTAGTTGAATAGAGGTTTTTATTCTTCCTGTGTGTCTTTTCATGTCTTTATATTACCAGTGCTGGAGGCTGGTGTTGGTCTACATGGATCTTTGAGTTGACCCTATGTGGCCTTTCCTGTGCTGGCTGATTATTTTAGAGCACAGTAACAGTACCACTGGTAAAATTCTGGACACATGAACAATTTGCTATAACATACAATCCACAATTGCTGGCAGACAAGATGAAGATCTTTTTATCTCAATACTAAATTTCATCTTTTTTTCTGCTTCTTGATGCTCCTGCTGATTGAACTGAAATCTCATCTTAAGTTTTGTTCACTCAAGAAAGAAGTACACAGACAACAGATTCAGCACTTCCTGACAGCAGTAAGAACACTGATCCCTCCTAGCAATGCTGTCATTACAACCTGAGTTTAACTTCAGGACCCCTGGGCTAAAATATTTCTGTAAAAGATAGAAGAACTGCAAGAGAAAAAAAAAAAAAAAAAGTAATAAAAATGCCCTTTTCAAGGTGGAAATTACATTAGCCATCCAATCATGAGAATAATTCCTTTGTCCCCCAATCTGTTCTGTGTTTTCTTTTGACTTTTTATCCCATGTCAGTCTTTTATGTTCTAGGAATTCAAAGGCTCCCTGAGTGCATAGGTTAAAGAATTTTCAGTCATATTCCGTTTTATTTTTCATTTTCCTTGACTACTTCATTGTACCACTAGATAGCACCAATGTACTGTCTTTTTCCCAACTTAAGCCATTTCCCTTTTTCTGTGCAATTGAGAAAAACCCTTGTACTGTACTTCAAACTGATAAAAGGTCAGGAGGCTTAAAGACTTTTTCTCACTTCACTCCCTTAAAAAGAAGTGCTACAATTTTACTAACATACATTTTTAAATTACATGGGAGACTGGCAGTTTGGGAATTTTAGTCTATTACAATGTGCCATTTAAGACTGTGCAAAATGATAATATCTGCTATTTCACTGATTTCAAACCTGCAGCATCTCCTAGTAAATCAGTTGCACAGACCCACCTGTCAGCACTGAGAACAGTCAAGGTAAACACTGATACTCCAACTGATGTTAACTGGATAAAAGACAGCAGCTTGCACCCAATTCTTCCGAAGAGCCAGGTATCCACAATGTAACGTGTTGCATCTATAGGCACACACGTCAACAAAAGCAGCAGGTCTCCGAATGCCAGGCTGGTGATGAAGATGTTGGGAACGGTCTGCATTGATTTAATCTTGAAAAAAACTTTGATGAGTATTGCATTTCCAAGGAGACCCACTGAAATGATCACAGCATATGTAACATAAATTGTGCACAGTATTTCTAATCCTGGAAAGGAGTCTTCGATCCATGTTTCATTCGTGGTTTCATTATCAGAGCCTGATTTCAGTTCTGTACCATCCACAGATGCACACAAAGTCTGATTAGCTGATTGCAAGTATAATTGAGACATTTGTTTAACTGTTTCTTCTCCACAGGCTGGACTTCAATTGATCAATGATCAGCAGAGTCAATGGAAAGGTACATGTTTGTGTCTGAAATTCAGATTCCTGTTGCACATTAGCTACTTTCACTCCCTTCTGGATCTCAAAACATGCCTAGGAGAAATGCACATAGATCTTGTTCTGAACAGGGGAGGAGGAGAATTTTTTTATTGGCTTTTTAGCTAGTGGAACAGAGAGGGAGGAGGAAAAGAGAAACAGAATTCCTTTAAAGACATTAGCTGAAATGAGGTGGGTTGTTTTTTTTTTTTTCATGGAGATGTCTGGCAAGTAAATATCATATTGTATCAAAAGTGTAGCATTAGGGTTTGTGTATTACATAGCAAACCTTTATTTCTGTTCAAAATTTTCTAAAATGAAAACAACATGAAAACCTGAAATAGCTTTTTCAACAGTATGGGTAAGCAGAAAATATACTAATTTAACACAGAACTCTTCAGCATACATTAATGGCAGATAAAATATACCAGAATATAGTTAGTATTTGCTGAAAAAGCTATAGAGACAGACTATGCTCTGCTTAGCCTTTCTATCACAAATATGCTGTGACCTTCCAAAAGGCAATATAAAACCAAAATTTATGGCCACAGTCCTGGTAACACTTAGGTGTTTTCCCTTGAAACAGTTCCACTGACATCAAAACCACAACATGCTGAAGTTTATGCGTAGTTTCTGGATAGATGCCTGTCATTTTGCAATAACTATTTATGTATTGGCTTTGAATGGTACAACTGATGATTCAAATCTTCTGAGAGATCTTACTTTTCTTGATGCTCTCTCAATCAGACATGTTGGTAGAACTATGGGTTTTCTTATCTTTAAATAAGTCAACAGTCAAATCTCAAATAATCTCATTATGTGCTCAAATCATCTAGCTTTGATGAACTTCTGATTAACTTTTCTGTAAACTAAGATACAAGAAATCGTGGTGGTGTGTTTTTCTTTATGCATATTTTTGTAAATCCTTTTGAATGGTTTGTTCCTGTTTTCTCCGATATGTTTGGTATTGTCCAAGTTTTCTCCTCTCTTGCCCAGCTGTCATTCACTCCCTAGACCCATCTTTTACCTCATTCACATAATGTCAATCTTTCCTAATCCCTGCCCTTAGTTCCAGAGAGTTCCCTGTCAGTCCTTGTTATCCCTATCCCCGCCTAAACCCCGCCTTGGAATTCCCCTATTCTTTGAAACCGTGTTGGTCCATGTGACCCTTTCCCCTCCCATTGCCTTTCCTATAGGTTGTTGTATTGTGAGTCCCTCCTTAATCCCCTCCCAGTTGTATCCCTGACTGGCTGAAGAATTCTATCCTCCCCCTTTTCCTCCCCTGTTTAAAAGACTGTGCAAGACGAGGGCTTTTGGTATTCTTGCTGCTGCCCCTGTTGGGGAGTAAGGTCTTTTGAGAAGCAGAGGAGAGACCCCTCCCTCTTCCTTACTTCGATCCTCAGCGCATCACAACTGACTGTCATGGAGAGCAGCCGCGCTGCTGCCAGAGTCAAAAGCTCTGCTCTGCCGCCACCCAAGCCAGACTCGGCGTGGTCCGGGGAATGTGAGTTAGCTGTGTTTCTTCGGCATCACATCAAGAAATGTGGTGCATTGAGTTAAATCTAAAATTAAGAAAGACAAGATCTAGTTTCCAAGTAGTGGGAGTGGAAAAGGGATCAAAATACTGAAGCCTTATGCCTTGAAAATTAAGATCTGTCAATGGAGTATTTTTCCTTGTGATTGTTCTTGAACTGTAACATTGAAGTGGAGAAAGTACCCTGCTCAAATCACAAAAGCAACCTTATAGCTGAATCTCTTTAGCTGCACATATGCAGACACAAAAAAATCAAGCTTGCTTCATTTATTCAAAAAAATTTCTCTCAGTACTTTGCATGAAAAGTCTAATTTTTCCTTCCCCAGGCCCAATCTTTTCAAATATAACCATGCCATACATACCAGGTGGTGAAAGACCAGCTGGTAGATTGCACTTTTCAAATGGAAGATCTGTGCTGTGGAATGGTGAGAGAAGGAGTCACTGATGGAAAGAGAATTCATGGGTTAAAAAAATCCAATTATGCTTTTTGAAAGTGCTTTTAGAAGAGAAGCTCTTATCATCATCAACCAGAATATGTCTTTTAATGCAGGCACAGTATGTAGGTTGCTCACAGATTTAGATAGCTTTGAGGATCCTGGTTATGTTGTCCACCCACACTGGTGTAGTACTGTGTATTATATTTAATACAGAGTTCAGTAACTGTAGCAGATTGTGACAGCTTAATGTCAGATACTTACATAAAATGTTTCATTTTCCTGTATGGGAGATTCAGGGTGTCACCAAACATTGGGAACTAATTGCACTCCACCAAGTGTTGAGTACTCAAGGGTGGCATCTGAATGATACATCAAGTGTATAGCTGAAACTGGAATTGAGCTGAAAGAACCTCATTAGCTTGCCTTGAATTGCACTAGACGTTGGTTAATGCACCAAAGCTTGGTCAGCAGCAGAGATCCCAACCAACTCTTACAGTCCCTTAGCTTCCAGAGCCATCCGAGAGATTTAGGCTGGCAATGTGAACTGTGAGGCTTGGTAGTTCTGTCACTCAAGCATCTCGTGTGCTGGATGGAGGACTTGAACTGATACCCCTCTGTGCAACTCATAACCCACAGGACTGGATCCTTGAGCTGGGAGTTGTTCCCAGCAGTTGGTTTGGGGATGATTCAGATATGAAGAGAAAGCAGAGAGACCTCCCAAACCATGTTAAAGATTCTTGAGGACATCAACATGTGTCACAGATGCGAGCAATTCCAGAAACTGGCAAAAGCTTAAAATTCTCTTTACTCCTGGTACTTCATGTGCTGTTCGTCACAAACTGCACTTGAGTTTGTGTATCCGGATCTGAATGCCCGTTCTGATGCTTCACACTTTAAAACCGCCCCCTATCTGGAAACATAGATTCATTTTCCCTGCTCTCTCTCTCTCTAACAGGGCACAGTACATATATATATCCCTGCTCAGAGCATCATGAAATTCTACTTGATTTTCTCTTTCCACTGAGAAACTGCTTTTTTCCCCATCTTTCTGCCTCCTTGCAGGAACGTGGCAGAAGGAAGTTTCATAATTTCTCACAATTCTTCCTTCAGTCCTACATTACTGGAGGTTTTAGGTTTTTAGCTTCTCTCTTTATGGAGCCTAAGATGCTGTCTTAGTGAATCAATAGGAGGTGAAAAACACTGTTTTCATAAAGCACACAAAATAAGATTGTCTAGACCCAACAAAAATCTGAAGGACAGATAGCAAACCACATCTGGAATTTTTTTATGATAGCAGAATATTAGCTATTTTTGATAGCTTTCTGTTGTTCAAATCCAGCTGAAGAGAATGGCATTGTTATTTCGAACTGTAAAGTACTCTAAAGCATTATTTTTAAGGAGAGCTTTGCCTCTTGGTGTGAGAAGCAACTTTAGGTAATTCTGGCTATTTTTTCAGGTTCCAGCTTCACAGAAAATAAATGCTCCTTTTGAACTCCATGCTGCAAAAAAACCCCAGTAAAATACTCAAGAGTGTATAATTTAGCTGTATTTTTAGCGTAAATATTCTGCTTTAATGCAGTGTGACTACTGATTTAAATCATTGCTATGTGCTGCATAGTGTCACCCACTCAGAAAAATCTTTCAGAATCATTTGCTCTGCACCAAGCCAAAATATGAAGAAAACAACCAAAATCTTAACTCACTCCTTTAAGAAAATTATTTTCCAAAATAGTAAGTATTGTATGTTGCTTATTTTTGGTATTTCAAGGTACATTGGTGATGCTGCATTGATCGTTATTTATACAAATATGTCAGAATGCTTTGTAGCTAAAGTGCTAGGAGCACAAAACTGATATACACAGAACTGCAGTCATAATAGCCAGCCTGGTGTTTTTAGTATAATTTTAACCTGCTTTTTTCAGTTGTTATTTGTATAATTTCTGAATAGAACTATTTAGTAGTCTTAATTCTTCTTTTATGTCTCAAACTCATTTTAGACCCTTTCATTGTCTCTCTTAGCAGTTTTACCATCTGTTTATTGCTGGCCGATGTATTCTTCTATCTCTGTACTGAGTGAACTGACGTTTATGTTTGTTGGGTGTTAACAGTAGAGTGATTCTGAACAGCTTGCCTATCCTAGTTCTGAATTAGGTAGACTCTGTTGTGGCATCTTCTCTTAAAAAAGGCTTTTCTCAGCTTAGGCTGTCTCCTACAGATGATCCTGGTTGCTGTCCACGTGCACAAACCCTTTAGAGCAAAGTGGGACTTTCTGCTGGGACGCTCCAGGCACATTCCTCCTACTCCTCCAAGGATGGAGAAAACTGATTGCAGTCTTGCAGTCGGACCATATCAATGTAATGTTTTGTCCCTTTCAGCAAATCCCAGTAGCCTTCCTTTTAGATGATGTTTCTCTGACTTGATGGAAAGCTTTTTGCTCTTTCATCAAAAAGTCATGACCTGGAGTCCTATACCAACTCAAATTTATGATCCAGACTTTGCATTTGTAAATAGGACTTCTGAAATGTATTTTTCTTTCTAGTATTGTCTGAACTGGGTTCGCCACCTTTGTTTTGGGAAGAGGAGTCCCTGCTCTAGAGACAACCTTCTCAGGGATGGGTGTGTCTAATTGGCTTGTTTCTGACTTACATCAGTCGGAATGCGTTACAGGTTTAGTGTCTTCTCTTTAAACTGAAATCGCCAATGGTGTGACATGTAATGGCAAGATGAGGTGACAAAAAGCCATTTCATGGCTGTGTGACTGCTCCCAATCAATTTTCTAGCTTTCAGGTAGGCAAGTACTAAGTGGAAAAGCCTGAATGCACATTAGAGTGAGCATCCATGTTGGAGTGAGCAGTCCATGTTCAGAGCAGATTACCAATACATTTAGGGCTGTGTTAAGTTTTGCTCTGTCTTTCTGGGAGGATGGAAATAAGTCATTTCCATGCACCACACTGAGTGCCTCCTAAAACAGAGAGAATACCACTTCCCCATCTTGCCAGGCATATATTTCAGAGTGACGAGCCTCAGGCAAGGGGAGGAATGTTGCAGAGGGCACTGCCCACACTGGATTCCTTCACTTGTGATGACAAGAGCTTGACTTCAGTGTCTGTCAATCTGATTATTTTCACCACTAAGTGGGAACATCTTCTCTATCCTGTATTTGTATACCATTGGCCAGTCTGTTGAGCAGCTGGAGACAAAACAACTACACAGCACATTTCAATGACAATTTCCTCATCTGTGTCATATTCATAATGGAGTGTAATCATTTATTGTCAAAGACTACCTATTTAGGAGAAGAATACCTTGGTGTACTTCTGGGTTTATCTGTGTGGAGTTCATTTTACACCAAGGGCAGAGGGAGCTGTGCAGGTATTGAGACTCAGGGCATCAAATCCTGCAGCAATGTTTAACTGGAATGGTATCCCTGTTTTTTGAAACTAAGATGAGCTACCCAATTAAACTTTCAAATACCACAAGGCTTGTAAGAATGTCTAGGAGCAAAAATAACACAGTCACAGCCCTCATTGTTATGAAAATGAGATGGAAGGTCAGTTCAGAGGAGCTGTCCAAAGGAGCATTCAGTGATGCAGCAACAAGATGGGGTATCTTTTTGGTTAAAATTAAAAAAAAAAAAA
>VWYP01005743.1:0-12105 GCA_013400435.1 Pycnonotus jocosus
TGTAACCCCATTTAACAAAAATTGTAACCACCCTAGATTGGTGCAACTACACCAGTCCTAAACATTTGTTGTCCTCACTCCATCCCAAAGTGCTGCCTTGGGGAGTGTTTCTTATCTGTGGAGACCAAGTATGGGCTGGAATCCCCTCATGCCTTCAAGGGGGTCCCTGTAGCCTTGGCCAGCTTACTACCCTCACTCCAAACATAACTGTACCTCAAATTGGAAACAGAAAGGGAAATTGGCACTCCAAAAGAGGTCATATACTGAATTTGATTAAAATTGTGATAGCCAAGTTTATAATTGGAATAAAGGAAAGAGAGTCGTGGTCTCACTGTTTTTACCTTGGGTGGTCGCAGCTAAGGCTCTTGGTGAGCTTTCTCACCTGGAATGTTGACTTAGTAAGGAGGCAAACGCTACCTCCTATGCACTCAGTGACCTGCTTAGTGACACTGAGATTACCAGGCAGGCAACTTTACAAAACTGGGCTGCAATAGACTATTTGCTGCTTGCTCATGGACATGGCTGCCAAGACTTTGAAGGAATTTGCTGCTTCGACCTCTCCTCGCACTCAGAATCCATCCACGCTAACATCCAGAAGCTGAGAGAGCAAGTGAAGGAATTAAAGGCTGAGAACTCAGACTGGATCAATGAACTTTTTGGACAATGAGGACTGACAGGATGGGTTTCATCCCTTGTTAAAGGGATCCTTTTGGTTATAATCATGTTTTTTATAATTTTGCTCATGTTTCTCTGCTTACTTAAGTGCCTACAGAAATCTATTGTGAGTGTCTTCTTAGCAAGAAAAAACAGGGGATTTGTGGAATCCCTGCAGCCCCTCAACATAATACCCAGGGTCTGGCCTTGGCAGGACAGACCATAGTTATCTGTTAAGCCTGACAGACGGGACATCCCAATGTACATGATAGTTTGCCCTGGTTCCAACCCTCACTGCCCCTGCAGTGCCCCTGGCCCTTTGGTTTCTCCTCTGTATGTCTCCATTGCCTGTGGGATGCGGTGTTCACCCCTGTTCTCCCCATGGGATACTGCCCTGACCTGCCCTTTGCTCTGCCCCCATACCTCAAGGCTGCTGGACTCCATACTTAAGCAGAGACAAGTAGATGATCTGCCTTTTTTGACTCTGGGTTTCCCTTTGGCTCCTGGAAATAAACCTGGCTGGAATTGATCTAGCATCAGGGCCGCCTTCTTCTCCTGGCTGGGCTAGCCACATGGCGTATGTGGACGTGTGAGCTGACTGCCCTGCCTGGGTATTCCCAAGCGTCTTTTCCACTGGAGAGGCATATTGGGTCCAGGCTGCAGCTCTATTCCTACAATACACACAACTACAGGGTTCCTTTCAATATTCCTCACCAGTAGCACAGGAGCTCCAAGCTCATGTTTAGAAGGGCTCACAGTGGTGCTGAGACTCCTTTTGACAGGTAAAAAACTGTAATGGAAAAGAGTCTCTGTGTCACAAGGAAGACAAGGTCCAGAAGAGAGGCCAAGGCTCCTTCCCAGAGCAAACTCTTCCTGGAAAATGATCTGAAAGCCAAGGAAGAGATCAGTAATGGTGCCCACAGGTCCATCAGAATGTGAAGCCCCCATCTTTGTTTTTCACAGCTGAGTTATTTTCCAAGACCTCTGAACTAGAAAGAATTGTCTGAGGAAAGAGAAGTCTGGAGAGTATAAATTAGAAACAGGCAGGACATGAGGGAACTGAATTGAATTTTTGTGCCCTCCTTGCATAAGGAGAGAAAGAAAAAGGAAAAAACAGGTAAGCAGGGCCATTCCCCAACAGGCCTTTATATTCTTGGAAGCAAACGCTGCTCCACAATCAAACTGACTTGTGTGTTAGTCCTTGGAGTGTGTGCCTGTGCGTTGTTCAGAACTTCCTTGGGAGCAGCTCTTATGTCCCATGCCAGTGTGTCAAGTTTTGGGTCACTTACCTGAGTCATGGCACCATTTATGTGATGGTTTCACGTTCCCTGAGTTTTGTTTACTAATTGGGAGATGGGATTTGAAAAAAAAAGGCAAAACAAGCCCAACCTAAAAGTAAACAGATAGATTTTATTCACACACACACTAAAGGAAGAAAAAGAAAGAAAAAAAGCCAGATGAAAACCTTCAAAACTCCTCCCTTCCTTCCTACAAACTGTTCATTTCTTACAAAAAATGTAAAGAGGCAAAACTCAGAACTCCAGGTCAGTACCACTTTAATAGTCATTCATTCAGTCTTTGGGAGAGAGAAGTCTCTCTTGTTGTTTTGGTAACTTTCCTTCAGAGAAAACAGTCTGCTTATGGCTTTAACTCACACAACAGCAGCCAGCCCAGGGACCGTCTGCAGTTGTGAGACCTCCCATATCACATAGTCTTTCCCATGACCACACATATGGGTTGTAGACTCACAGATTGGGGTGCCACCTTTTAAAAATGAGCAACTTCAAAGGCAAAGGATTTTTTTCAACTCAGGAAACAGAGATTTCTTTTCACTTCTTCACTGGTGCAGGGGCTTCTCATATCTCTTTCTCTCTGTTCAAGCATCTCATGGGACCACAAGAATCACAGATTCTAATGCGGTATTACTCAGTCCTTCACAAACACCTTTGCTTTAAAATCTAGAAATCATCCCCCCAATTTGTATTGTCTATGACTTAAAGGAACATTTTGGCATATTCATATTACAGTCGGTTCTAAAACTCCCAGGAAATTTCAGCCTAAAACTCAGGCAACTTGTCATCTCTCCTAATTGAGAAGTCACTCTTCATTTACTGACTTAGATGTCTTCATACTATCCCTTTACATATCTCTAATTTAGCCTTTTCTCTCATCTCGGAGAAGGGTTAGAGTTTTAAAACGTCTCAATCTGTGTCAGGACAGAGTTAAACCTTGCCCGGGCCTGCGGTGGTCACATGGTCTCTACTGAGCAGGAGCTGCAAAGTTCTCAAAGCCATGGTGAAAGGTTCAGAAACAGCAGCCAGGATCTCAGTTGTTAAGTAGACTGATGGATGCTTTTTCCCCTACCACCCCTCGGTCTCAATCTGGGGTGGCCCAACTCGGGGGTGCTCCCAGGGGCCCGGAAAGGGGGATAGGGTATATCTCCAGCCCTGGCTGGAGAGCAAGCAGCTGCCAGGCCTTTTTCTCTCATCTCTCCCTGCTGGCAGCCTGGGGAAAAGGGGCTCAGCTGGCCCAGCCCAGCCTGGGGGCAGTGGGGCCTGGCCCGGCCCGGCCCAGCCACCTCACGATGTTACGTCTTGCCAGCCCAAAAAGGAAGAGAGGGCCTCGAACCCGGTCTGAGACTTTATATGGGTATTACCAAAAGTCACATTCTGTTTCCTGAGTAGTCAAACCACATGCCAATTAGAAAAGCTGACCCCTGATAAGTCCTTGTCTTTTCTAAAACAAAATGCAAAGTCCTGGCAGGGAAAAAATTTCTATATTCCTCTTCAACTAAAAACCAAACTGTGGCTGTGTTAACACATAACATAGTGGAACACCTTTGATGCTGAAATGGCAACTGGAGGTCATTAAGGTTCTTCTCTCCCTCATCCTTGAAGGCAGTGAAAGAAGAGCATCTTCTTGGTCCTTTCTAGGAGGAAAGGCCTGTGTCACTAGTGGAACAAGACCTCACCTCAGGGGAGGAAAAATCATTATCTCAGTGCCACCCGTCTTTTTTCACAGGAAGGACAGTTGACATCTTGAAATCTATTTGGCTGAAGAACCCCCAGCACCTCTACCAAAAAATTCAGACTCTGCAGGAAGTTTTCCAGAATGAGCAGCAGTCCACACAGTGTTATCTTCAGCTCCTCAGAAGAGACCTGGAGAATGAATAGGTGAGCAGGGCCATTGCCCAGCAGGCCTTCATCTCTCTAGAGGCAAAAACTGCTCTACAGGCAAACTGTCCTGTGTGATTGTCTGCCACAGCTCCTCAAAGCAGGTGCAGAAGTACAATCCTTATGTGGGGAATAGCTTTTTGGATCAAGAATACTCAAAGGAAGAAGAACCTGGAACAGAGACTCTCTGGCAGTGAATTAAATCAGGACATTGGTCTCTCCCTCAAGAAGGTAATGAGAGTGTCCCAATGACACTGTTCTTTCTTTAGAGGATTGACAATAGAGGCAAACAGTACAAACACCCTGGAATCCATGTGGAAGAAGGACCTCCAAGAAGTGTCCCAACAAGTTCAAGCTCTGCAGGAAGCTTTTCAAAACACCTAGGTATACATACAGCATGACCTTCAGATGATCAGAACAGACCTGAAGGATGAACTAGGTGAGTAGGGCCATTCACCAGCAGGCCTTCATCTCTCTGAGGGTCAGTCTGGTTCTACAGGTAAATTGACCTGTGAGTTAGTCCTTTGCCTTTTGTCAGAATGGGCAGAACTTCCTTGGGAGCAGCTCTTATGTCCCAGTTATGTAGAACACCTTTGATGCTGAGGTGGCAATTGGAGATGATCAAGGTCATTCTTCTCTCCCTTGTCTTAGAAGGGAGTGAAAGAACAACATCTTCTTGGTCCTTTTAAAGAGGAAAGCTCTGTGTCATTAGTCGGACAAGATGTCACCTCAAGGGAGAAAAAATCATTGTCCCACTGACATCAGTCTTTTTCACAAGACAGTGAAGGCAAATGTCACAGGGAATATAACATACATGTGGCAGAAGGACCTCCTGCAGCTCTCCCAACAAATTCAAACTCTGAAGCAAACTTTCCAGAACAAAGGTCTCCATACAGCATGACCTTCAAAGTATCAGAACAGACCTGGAGAACAAACTAGGTGAGCAGAACAATTTCCATCTATAACAGGCTTTCATACATCTGAAGGGAAAGGCTGCCCTACAGGCAAATTGTCCTGTGAGCTTGTCCTCCACAGCTCCTCAAGGGGGTTGGGGAAAGACAGCCCTTACATGGGAAACAGTTTTTGTGCTCTGTGGCACCACAAAATCCTCATGACAGAGAGTGTTATCTCCCAAGTTTATTCTCTGGAGAGACAGAGTGGGATCATTCCTGCCCTCCATGCTGCCCAGGAGACCTTAGTCAAAACATTAGAAAGACCCACAGAGAGTGAGAGAGCCCTAAGAGAGCCCTAAGAGATGCCTTGACAGGGATTTTATATCAGAGCTTTTAGGCATTTTCATTACAGATCAATGGTCTTTCCCTCAAGAAGACTATGACTTTGTCTCAGTGAAACTATTCTTTCCTCTCAAGAGGGACAGTGGAGACAAAAACAAGTGCCTTAGAATGCAGGCTGTAGAAGGACCACCATGAAGCCTCCCAACAAATTCAAACTGCAGGAAACACTGGCCACTCCTTTTGCAGTTTCAGATGGTTTTCCAAATAAAAGAATAAATTGACATAAGGCAATCAATTCCATTTCCCTCTCTGTCTCCCTAAACTAAGGTACTATTCTCTGGCCACTTGGCCTGGTAGTTTAGCTGGTATACTGGCCACCACTGGTTACAATACTGGATTAGTCTAGGTTTACTTGATGGGTCTCCTCCTATCTGTTTCCAGTTTTTCAATATACATTTCAATGGAGAATTTGGAATATAATCTCCCACTTTGGTTTTAGACGAAACCAGCCCCATATTCAATAATTACAAATATACAGGCTATTACCTTTGAATATCATAATGGTATTTTCTGGTTTGTAATGGAGTGGGGATTGAGAAAGAGACTGCCAAGCTGGCAGTCACTAAACCTGACACAAGAGGGTGCTTCAAGTCCACAAATGCGATCTCAGCCACCAACACAAAACTAAAGCAACTCCAAAATCCCAGTAAACACTCAATCATGCTTCAACACTGTCTCAGCAAATGAGTTTTTATATCATGGGCATCCCCATGTTGATATGCTGGCAAACTCAAATCAACACACCACTCTCGCATGAACACACTCTCAGAGTTCAGGAAGAATGCAATAATGCAAAGCAATTAACCAAACTTCACAAAAGTGACTCCAGATGAGGCTGGAGCCAGGCTTCAACTGTAAATGGAGACTTTTTTTTTTCTTTCTTCATTCCTCCACCCAAGTAAAGATGGTGGGAGCCTCTGCTACGAGACAGTGGAACAATGATTTTTCTTTAAACTACGAGCTTAACTTGATACAACCATTCCTGATTCCTCATGGGAACAACCTCTAATACTTTCTAGGGTACTCAAACCCCTAAAATACTCCTTGGGGACCTGAACCCTGGACAGGGGAAACTCTGACCCCCTGGGTTGCTGAGATCAGCAACTCAAATCTCTGCACGATAAGCCAGGGACTCAAACCCTGTTTGCAGGGACTCAAATGCTCCTTACCAGTAACTCTGCGTAAGGGAGGGATTTATAACCCTTGTCCATAATCCCAAGACAAATAACTTAAATGATGCCTTTACTTATCCCAGGGATCTTGCCTTGAGTTCCTGCTGGTCAGAAGCTGAGGTTCTTCCTGAGAATTCCTCCAGTGCCAACTGGAGATCTGTTGACCACAGATTCATTGAAACTCTAGGCTGACCTGCTAATGGATCTCCAATTTACTGTCACGAAGTCTCCAAAATATTGGAATAAGACTCCTTAACCTCCTTAACACTAATTTGGCTTAAAGAGGGTATCATTTATTCAGGCCTGAGGTTGCATGAAGGATACTCCTAACCATTTGTGCACACATGATTTTACAAGTAAGTGCACATTACAATTTACCCATTACCATAAAATCCACTGCAAGAACCAAGTCCTTGTTTTGTCTGTTACTAGGTTCTTGAGCCAGATTTCTTTTTACCTTCCAACTTTCCATGCTGGGAAAGCAGTTTTTGCATGCCTTGTTTCTCTGCTAAAAGTTTACAGGCACAGTAAAGATTAAATTAACCCTTTTGGTATCACATAGGATGGAAGTCACTCCCTGGCTTCTTTCCCTGAGGACTTTTGTTCCTGCAGAACCACCCTGATAATGGATGTCTATGTGTTGGACATGATGGCTGTCACCTTGACATGGCCAACATTCACTTGGACAGGTTCCTGGCAGGTGTCCAGGGTGACATGGTGGGACACAGTTGTCTTGTTGGTGGTGGGGGGAGTCCCCCTTTGGGACATGCAGGTGAAGGTGTCCTCCAACCTGCCCAGGTGAGCTTTGAGCTGGATCAGCTCCAGGTCCAGCTCCATGGGAAACAGGTTGTAGTCCAGGGGGTTGGAGAAGAAGATGGCCACAGTGAAGGTCATGGCCTTGTAGACCAGGACTTCCATACAGCCACAGAATGGGGAGCTGGAGTACTGGCAGGTGTTGGAGGAGGTGGGGGCATGGAAAGTCTGGGGGGCTGGAGGAGAGACAGAGCAAGGGCAGGGGAGGATGGTGAGACTGCTGGGAGATTGTGGTGGAACAATTGGTAGGTGGTGGAACCAGTAGGAGACAGTGTCCCCACCACTGGGAGGAGCTGGAACAAATAAGATAGTGGTGGGACTACTGGGAGATGGTGGGAGCATTGAGAGACCAGTAGGAGATGGGACAAACCTTGATGTTCAGGGAGATGCTCCCACCATGGGATGATGACCCCACCCAAACCTGCCCCCACTGCACCCCCAGGGGTCCTCCCTCACCTTCCCCTCACCTGGGGTTCCCCAAGGTGACATTCTGGGTGGTGTTAGATAGCTGGATCTCTACAGTCTGCTCCAAGAATTCCCACATCCTGGCACAGGATTTGCTGTTCCACAGGGCCAGAATCTACTCCAATCAGTTTTCCACAGGGGAAGACCTTATCACTCTCTACAACTCCCTGAAACATAGTTGTAGTCAGGTGGGGGTTGATATCTTCTCCCAGGAAACCACTGACTGAACAAGAGGACACAGTCCTAAGCTGTGCCAGGGGAAGTTTAGATTAGATGTCATGAAAAAAATTCTTCACTGAAGGAGTGATTGGGTGCTGGAATCATCTGCCCAGGGAGGAGGTGGTGTCACCATCCCTAGACATGTTCAAAAAAAGAGTGGACATGGCACTGTCAGTTATTGTTCCCTGTCAATAAAGTGAATTCCAGTGATCTGAGGGGGAGGTCTGATAATTAGAGGTTGTGACATACACAAGAGTAGAAATATCACTCAGCAGCTAGCAAAAAAGTCTAGAAGAAACTGTGTAAGAGAATTTTCATCTGCAATGTTTTCTGCAGGCTGCAAGACTCACCTGATAATTTGAAAAAAAGTATTCAGTAGCATGTATCCAGCATTGGACCTATTGCTAAGATAATTAATGCTACATTGCTTCTCTGAACTTGGGATGTGTTAGTAAACAAGTGTCTCATTACAATTCACACAGAGTTGTGCAGTGTGTTTCATACTCTCCTACCACTATCTGGAAAAGAGGCTGAATGATACCTCTGGAACTTGCACTTAAAATTAGCCATAGTAACTCTCTGATTTGTTTGAACATATCCTCCAGCAAATAGATCCTCCAGCAAATATGTCTTCACCTCAGAGCAATTAAACCAGTGGAACAGGACTTCACTTGAATATATTTATTGCTCTAATCCTGCCCTTGCCATATGCTGAATTCCCCCAGAGGGAGGAAGTCTGAGTACCATTCAAGAATTTCCAAATAGAATAATAAATGAGTGGGTGTTGGAGCTCTGAAAGGATGTGAAGCCCTGAAGCTGGTGTAGCTGTTTTGGTATTTTACTTGCGTAGAGTAAACCCAACATTTTCCAGCATGTTTTCAGCTGAGAAACTGTGTGCTTATGCAAAACATCACCAAGAACAAATGAAGGTGAAGCACATATGACAAATTAATGAGCAGGTCAGGCCTCTGCCATCCCACTTTTCCAGCTATGGAAGGCTTTACTAACTTTTAAGTACAGTAATTAACATGTTTCTGCTGGAGGGTCCTGCAGGAAGGGGCACCCCTGCCCAGACCCTATTGCCAAACATGGGCAGAGCTGTTGGCAGCCAAGCCAGACACTCCTCACAAGGACATGCAGCCCTCCTCCTGCCATGAAACAACTTCTTTATTCTGGTTAGATGCAAGGGGATGTTATTCAGATGCTCTTCTGTGCAAGAAGGGTGTAGAAGGACTGGTAAAGGGCTGTGGACAAAGAGAAGGTTAACACTCTATCAGTGATGCACCTCAAGGCTGCAGTTCAATATGGGGAAGATGCTCAAGGAGAGGGAAAACTGTGGATGCTAAAAGCCTGGTGAAAAAGAAATTTTTAGGCATCAGGCAGCAGCAGAGCCTGTGAGAAAACAAGTCAGACTTTCCTAGGCATTGCTCTGGAGGAGATGGGAGAAGACATTCCAAGCAATTTCTAATCTTTGCACCTTATTTGGAAAGATGTTTATGAAGAGGTGTTGGTTTGAATGACCAATCATGTTCAGTGTATTGGAACAGTATATAAAAAGTATGTGCCTTTTAACAAACGTTGCTATATGCCCTCCAAGAAGACTTGGAGCACTATATCATTACAGTCCCAACTACAAAACAATATTTGGTGACCTCCGACATTCTTGCAGCCACTACTGAAAAACTGAAGTCTTCCTCTGCCTCCGCTTGAGAGGTGCAGAATATTTCCCCACTTGCCCCTGGAGGGCTACAGGTCTCTGTGACCCTGGGTAGTGGAACCGGCCCTAAACTTGTAGAGAATAAAACTTCTAAAACTCAAGTTCTCAGTACTAGTTAAATTGTTAGGGGTTTAAGTACTGAATGTTAATGTTTCCTTCTATTAAATGTTAAAGATCCTTGGATAAATTGTACCTATACCCCCTTTCCTGAATCTCTGGATAAATTGTACCCATACTCTTCCTTTCCCGAATCCCTAGTTTTCAGTACTAGTTAAATTGTTAGGGGTTTAAGTACTGAATGTTAATGTTTCCTTCTATTAAGTGTTAAAAGATCCCTGGATAAATTGTACCTATACCCCCTTTCCTGAATCTCTGGACAAATTGTACCCATAACTCCTTTCCCATCAGGTGTCGCTTCCGCTGCTCCCAAGGGAACGTATGCTCAGGGGTGTATGCAAATGACAGACACCCTGCATATTCAAAGAAAGAAAGCCCAAAGACGACTAGCCAACACAAAAACAAGGACTGGACATAGGTATTCTGGGTCGGCAGAACAGTAAAGAGTCTCAAGCCATCAACCCCAGCAGACTTCCGCCTCGTCACCACAACTTCAGCAGCACTTGACTAGACTGACACCCCCAGACTACTAGCAGGCAGGTTTTTCTTGAGGACTCTTGCCAGGACGGAAGCCCCAGCCCTGACGGTCGGCTAAGCTGAACACCTTCTTCTTTGCGTTGTTCATGGGAGCAATGGTGGTGTGTGCGACCCCTTGGGCCACCACCCAGAGCTGATCTTAATAAAGGTCTTGAAAAGGTAGCTGGTCTCCTGGCCCATTCATTTCAAACTGGTGGAGACTGCCCAGTGTTATAAATGCGTGTGCGTTGCCCAATTGTCCAATCCAAAAAAAACCCAAACAAAATTAAATGTAACAGCAATTTTAATTGAGCAACTTAAAATATACGATAAATAATAATTTGGTTCTAATAATAGCGCATAAGCAAAATAAAACCGCGGGGTACACCAGCAGGTTGGACTCCTGCCTGACGTACAAGCAAGCAAAGCCAAAATTCCCCCTTTTATGCTTTGTGTCACCACCTATTTCCACCCATCTCCTCCTATTTTCGATTCATCACATCTCCATCTCCTCCCTCATCATTGCCTTTACTACGCATGCTCTGCCACTCTTTTAGGGGGTCGCATCACTCTTTGGGGGTCGTCTTTGAGGAAGACCTCTCCTCTTCCTCGGTGTCCTTTAATTCACCTTTTGGATTACACATGCGCACCAAGCTGGTATAACATAAGCCAATATTATGTTCTAACATTAAAGCAATAAATCTCATATAATTAACATTTTTCTGGTGTCCAACCAAATTTTCCTCTTCCAGATAAATTTAGTAAAAGTTATCTCTTGCTTCTTCCTGTTCTGAACATCTGCAAGAGAAAGGTGGAGGGGGGGGAACCCCTTCTCTCCCTTTCTTCCTTAACATTACACTTTAACTATTTGTTTCAATATTGATTATTGTTTCAATTTTGTCAGCACGAATCATACCTATTTATCACACCAGCGAAGCTAGTGTTTGCATTCCGGAAGCAAACCTAAAGGCAGGCCGTTGAGACAGGTTTTCCGAAAATGGAAGACCAGTTCTCTAGAAGAACAGATTGTGCATTCTGTGAAGGCTTCGATCGGCTGCTGGAAATTGCCGTGCCCTCCTCTTTGCATTGCGAGCCGCCTCTGCTGCGGGCGGCCAGCGCCGCCAAAGGCGATGTGCCTTCAGCTCCTCCATCTCCACCTGCGGGGTCAGCGCAAGCGTCTGCACCGCCGCCCTCCCTGTCCGTAGCGTGGTGTTCATGATGCAACCAGCTCGGCTCCTCATCCTGCCTGCAGCGTCCGTCATTGCTTACCCCCTCGCCACGGCGCTTTCAGCCCACCTGGAGCTCAGAAGACACGGAAAGTTTTCTGTGTTTGCAATAAATCCCTTCGGTGTGCTACAGTTTTCCCTTGGGAGAGCAAGCAGGCAGTGCGGGGTAGTCCATCCTCGCTCGATGAAGATTTGCACAGAACACCATTGCCCCGAAGTTCAGAGGAACTCGGACAATGTATCCCATAACAGAGGTTTCTTCCTGTGCTCCCGCTCTACCCCCGCTTCAGTGCCCCCATGCGTTTCGAGGCGAAAGGTTTCAACTTATGGGTGCCTTGTGTCCTTTTCCTATATTTGTTTTAATGTTGATTGCGTGTGATTTTTAGGGCTTGTTTGCTGTGTTTTCTTTTAGTTTATTCCCTCCGCGGGTGTTTGGGGGCAAGGGCAGACAGACATGCAGCCTGAGAGGGCTGTGCCGAGCCAGGCGAGCCACGGTGAGGCCGTGAATGCTGCTCGGCAAGCTTTGTTATTTTTCTCCACGGCACCTGGGATGCTGCGGGCGGAAGCGCCGCCACTGCGACGGGGGAAATGGGCAAGTCGGCCCACCCAGGAAGAGCCTCAGGTGCAGCCTCAGCAGCTCCTGGGGTCTCCACTTGCGAGAGGTGGTTCCGCCTAGCAGAGGAAGCAGCGGCCAAGAGCGGCTGCAGGGGTGGGCCAAGGGGGAACAGCAGCTCGAGT
>VWYP01005748.1:0-32726 GCA_013400435.1 Pycnonotus jocosus
AAAAAAAAGCAGAAAGAAAAAGAAGCTTGACAAAGTCACTTACTCTGAATTTTATTGAGGCACATATTACAGATTTAGCCAAGCTTGCCCCTCTCATGGCCCAGGGTGTTTCTGTGTGCCATTCGCATGTACTTCAGAGTACATGCTAGAGGCACAGGGAGGATGTGAATAGGCAAAGGGGAGGCTCAGAAGTAGGTTGAAAGCTGAAGGCACATATTAAAGGTCTCCACAAAGACTCAACATGCATAAATCCAGACACTGTAATTAAGCCAGCATGCAGTTACTCATCCATTAGTCACTCACTGGCTTCTCCAAATATATCATTGCTGAAACTCCCTCCATTCCCCTTGTATAGAAAACTGTGCACTACTGATGTATGCTCAAAGTTTTTCTGCTGCCTTCTACAACTCAGTCATACTAAACAACTCAGCCCTATTTCTTAGGCAGGCCAGTGAAGGTAGAGGTCCTTATTTGTTTGGACCCATTTTTAAGACATGAGACCCATCTTACTCTCAGTCATATGTACAACCCTGACATTTCCTTCTCATCCCTCCGTGTCCCCCACACAGCCAGCTGGCCCTGAACAACAGCCCACTGAATCATCTGTAGAAGCAGCATCAATTAACACCAACACCTGGAAGTAAAGGTTTAGCAAATCAGTTAAGAACATTGTGAAGGTCAGTGTATGTGACAACTTGTGTGCTCACCTCCCTCAGCTTCCACCCCAGGATCAAAGTCATCCTGATGAATTGTCAGCACAACATTAGGACATGGTAGTCAGGCTCTCTGGTAATGAACACTGGTCAGATGTCCAGCACATTCATCCAAGTCTGCTTTTCATGGTGCTGGTACAGACAGTGTCATTGCTTCTGTTTCCCTTGCTCCACTTGTATTCCTACACATACATACCTGGGAATTTCTACGAGGGAGATGTCATTGGTGTACAGGAACCACTACAATGGAGGCCACAGTAAGTGCTTACCAGAAAAGGGGGGCTGCAAGAATGAAGGATGTCTCCAGGAAATTCCAGCACACACCTGCAATGCCTGTTGGGAGTGGGTGGAAAAGATAAAATACCAGAGATATCGTCACTCTGAACATTTCTTGCTTAACTAACAGATAACATTGTCTTCATTCATAACACTACCAAGCAACAGCAGAGATTCCAGCTTCTCCTAGTGGTGCATCTCGGCACAAGCTGTGCTTTTCTGAGCCTCTCACAGAGAGGTCATTGCCAGTGGACAGAAAATGGGCATTAGTAATTCTGAACATTTTACCAGCCTCTCACAGAAGTGCTGCATAAGTCAAACAATGACCTGTTTAGCTGTGCTGTGCCCCTGCATGAGAAGAGCACCAACAAACTGGAACATCAGTGCTTGGAACAACAGAATAACTTTTTAATGATTTATGATTTGAGCTAGGAAACTTGCTAGCCAGATGGATCTGCCACTGAGCACACCAAGGCTGACCTGAGGCTACAGAACCTGTGTCAGCACACTGCAGAGGTTTTGCTGGAGATTGATTGTACTATTTAATTGCCACAAAATCATCTGGTTAATTCTTAAGATTTAAAAAAAAAAATTATTATCACTCAGACATACTCTGTTCACTTTCTTATCTGGTGCTGATATATCAGCTCTTGGAGTTCAAGACTTCTAATAACTTGCCACAAGATATTAAGCTTTGTTAGGTATTTTTTGCTTTTGAGAACAGCAGGTAACAGGTAAAATTATGGGAGACAGGTAGCAGACTAAAAATAGCAATCACAGGATCACAGAATCATAGAATGCTTTATGTTGGAAAAAAAAACTTTAAGAACATTTAGTCCAAGTGTTACGCCAGCTCTGCCAATCTCACCACTAAACCATGTCCTTGAGAGCCACATCTACACATCTTTTAAATTCCTCCAGGAATGGTGACTGGCAGCTGCTTCCAGTGGTTGACAACCATTCCAGGGAAGGAGTTTTTTCTAATATCTAAACATCTCCTGGTACAACTTGAGGCCATGTCCTCTTGTCCTTGAATTTGTGGTCAAAAGGGCTCATATCTTTCCTCATTAGTATGTTCTCTGATAAATATGATTCTTTTTTTTTTCTTGTGGCATCCTTCAAATCAATGATTTTATTTCAGCATTAATCTATTTACTCTTACTCTGCTTATAAATTTTACCATTTTGTGTCTAAGTAATGAAAATTTTAGGTGAAAAAGTGTCAAATGGCAAATCCAATACAATTGTCTGACTTTCTGGGCAAAGACTCTGCTTTACTCACAAATCTTATTTTACTTTCCTGAATATGGTCATCTAAATGAAGACCTTTTAACTATTCCCAAGCATTGTGTATTATAAGATCATGTTTTTAGGTAAACTGAGATTCACTGGAAAACTTGCAATCATTTTTCTGGCAGATTCAGGGTGTGGAATCCCAGGTACTCCTGTCTGGTAAACACTGGACCATGATGTATGTTCACATCTTCTTTACTAGACACAGGCTGAGCTGTTTGGCTTCTGGTGGATTGTAACACATCACCAAATTTTCAGGAACTTCAGCACTTTCTCTTACTTCAGATACTCAATTTTTGACACATAAACCTCTCCTACCATGAAGTCCTCACCAAGCAGAATTTCCTCCTACTTGCTTTCCATTCCCTAATGTCCATCTAGGCTGTCCTTATCAAGGTCAACTTTAATTAGCGAACTGAAGATTGAGTACTTTCATTAATCATCTAGAAAAGGGAGCAAACATCATATTAATGCAGTGGATTGTTGATACTAGGATGGAAGAGGTCACACCCAAGGGAGAAGGAAAATTAAATGCTAAGGAGAACAAAGAAATCATTTGTCTTCATGAAAAATATCCCTTTTTAACTCTTCTCCAACCCTTATTATCTACTTTATTTCTTAGCTTTATTTTCTAAATCAAAAATGTCTTGTTAGGCATAGGTCATACTTTACTTTTTATCCTGAAATACAATATTTATAATCATGAACTCTAATCTGGATCCATTAAGACTTTTTTTAGAACAGTGAAGCCACTGTCATGGTACTTCATGTAACCAAGTAACCTCTCCTGGAGAGAGGTTAAAATGTAAATTGGTCTAATTTTACCCCATTTTAATGCAGGTGCAAAGATCAGGCCTATATGGAAAAATGGGTTCAAACCAGAATGGCAAGATGAGTTGAAAGCAAAGCTTTTGGGGCCCATCTTTGTTTCCCTTACAGTGAACTCATTCATAACATTTTAAACCAGATGTAACATTTTATCACACCTGTTTGTAGCTTTTCACACAGACCTTACAGAGAAGAAGATATAAACTGGAGAACAAAGAAGAATTGAGTCTAAGATATTTCACATATCACCTGGAAATACAACCAATCTTCCCTTGGAATGAAAAGCTGCATGAAAAATATTGCTGCTGCTACTACATTTATTCCTGCCTGTATTGCAATTTCAGCACCCAATTCCTCTGCAGACTATAAGAACTAATTATATTCTATCCAGCCAAAGAGAAACAAAAAGATTACCTCTTTAGTCTTCAGAAAAGGGCATCTTTGGAGACCTTCTAGACAACAAAGCACAGAGCAGGATGAAAGGAGTGTTTTACACTTGTAAATGAATGTGCAAGAACAGGTCAGGATTTCTTTAATGGTCTGCCTTGTACAGTTACTCTTCAATAATGTTTTCCAGGCCTCAGTTGTAAGTCAGTGGGTAAACACAAAGGTATCATACCAGGGTACAAGTGAGACAAAGGGGAAACATTACAGATAACTAATTGCTTGGTGGGTAGGAAATTCACTGTAAATGTGTATGAAGCTGCAATTTATTGCTGTAGCCAAGCTGATATTCTAAGATGCATCTCTTTCATATGTTCCTTTGAGAGAAATTTATAAAAGACTGGTTTTCAAAAGACTGCAGAAAAGAAAGCCATGAGATCCTCGACACATTGTGATGCATGTTTTTTATTTTGTAGCCATTTCATTTCTCTTCTACCCTTCCCACATCACAGCACCTGTGTTTCAAAGGGGTCTCGGGGACAAGAGAGGATCAGATATGAAAACAACTACTAAATTTCAGGTTTATATTCATAAGATTGGAGACAAGCAGGCTTGCCATTACTCCATTCAAAAGTCTCCTTTTCATGTCAGAAGTAGATTATCTGTGTATTACACTGCTAAGTATTTCACAGATTCATCAAACAACCACAACAACGTTATGACAGATGCTGTCCCACTTCTCCCTGTCCATCCCTGCTTGATGTAGCTGGAATTGCTTCTGGTAGCAACATCCCTAATATTTCAGAGGACACTCAGTATCTCCATGGCATCTCCAGAGATCTTCCCTTTGGTGCTTAGCTTAGATTTCCCAGCAACTCCTCCTGGGAATATATCCATGTATCTTACTTCAGTAAAAGCTGTTGTGCAACTTGAGAGTTTGAAAGATCTTTTCATTGATCTCAGGTACTCCTTGTTCATCCAATTTTCTGCTCAATACAATGACTGGTGTGTGCTCTATCAGACTCACTCTAGTAAGGTACCTAAAGATTTTTTGACCCCTGCAGCACTCCCAGCTGGTGGTAAGTTTGGTTTGGAATAAAAGGCAACTAGTGAAGAGAGTTCCACCCAGGTTTACCAGAGGTGGTTGGATAAAGAAACAAAAATGCCACTGCAAAAGTGTTGCTTGTTTGTATTTTACTTGTTCATCACAATAAACTAATAGAAGGAATGTAGGTACTCATCCTATTTAATTAAAAATTAATTGGTGCAACACCACAGCCCCCTGCAGAGTGGCTCATGAGCTGTCTCAGAGAGGAAGTGGGCAGACAGAATCTGTTCCACCACAAACTGCTTAGACAGCAATACAGCTGAAATCCCTGACATGCAGCAACCCTGAGTATTTTTCATGGAAATACCCCAAAAATCTATTCAGAGGACTTTCCTTCAGTGTACAATTCCTAAACAAACACCCTCCTTTCCACACCATTCTTCTCAACTGGGAGAAGTTTGGAATAGGCATTTCCTGTTCATTTGGTTTTATTTTTTCCTACTTGTGTTGGTTTTGTTTTATTCCCACATGTCTTTGAAATGTCTTGGAACCTTATTCAGTGTATACTTTTGGCTGATGCCAGAAATGACATATCAGAGCATTCTGGAGAAAGTCCCTGACCATGGTCCAGAGACCTGAAAATGTGAAGGCCAAGACTCATATGTGGCTCCAGAGGCAGAAAGAAACTTTGTAATGCTCCTCCTGCCCTATAATACCTTTTATAAGGTATAATATATTTAACATTTGTAGCCAAAGGAGGCCTAGACGTGATATTTCAGTAGTATTTTAAGCCAGATCCACAGAACCATCCTGCATGCAGTGGATCAGTTTTTGCTGGAGTGAAAACCAGAAAGGAATTTGTATCACAAGCTCACAAGGGAGAAGATGAACATCTAAGATCAAGCTTGAAAGACTCATCTCAGGCTTCACATGATTTATGGGGAATTTCAGTAGATACTTTTATGGCCTTGTAGAAACTCTGAAAACCCCTGTACTTGAAGATTATAGTTTTCCAAGTTACTTGGTTTTCAGCATTATCAGATGCAATCAAGTCCTTAAAGCAAGAGCTAGTACTGTCTGAACTTTAAATTGGATACTGTTGTTATTGCAGTTTAAAATTATAAACTCAATGTAAATTAAAATAACATCCTCTATTTGCTAACTGGCACAGGATAAAAGCCAAACACTTTCCACCATGAGTCTTCAGAGATTCCCTTTTTTTTTCCTGGATGCTAAAAATCTTTATTCCCCTTTAATTTTTTTATTTTCATTTGCAAGATAAAATACAAGTTTTGATGTGCAACTAAGCAGTAGAGAGACCAAACACTTTTTGCTTTCCTGACATAAAGTGAGTTTGTTGCTCATTTCATGTTTGCTCTGTTTAGAAAGCACAACCTGGCAACAGAGGCACAGCCTTGGATACCTGGTGACAACCAGATCTCCTGTTTGCACCTGCACTTACTTACCCTAGTCCTAACGGCAATAAATGGGTGTCAGTATTTCCTATTCCATCATCCTCACCTGTTTCAAACCCTAATGAAGGACTGATTCACATAAAAGTAGGAGAATATTACACCCACTTACTGCTTTTGTTGTCTTGTATCTCTCCTTCTTTGGAAATCCTTGGATGCTCTATTGACAGAACAAAGCTGCTTAGAACCAAGAAATGCCAAAGTGAAAGAGAAGCAGAGTACAGACTCACAAATTATCTTTTTACTTTTAATTAGATCATGAATTGCTGTAAATCTTAAATAGAATTCCTATGGGGAATCATAGAATCACAGAATGGTTTGGGTAAAAAGGGACCTTAAAGAGCATCTCACTCCATACCCTGGCCATGGGCAGGGACACCTTCCACCAGACCAGGCTTCTCCAAGCCTCATCCAGCCTGGCCTTGAACACTTCCAGGGATGGGACAGCCACAGCTTCTCTGGGCAACCTGTGCCAGGGCCTCCCAACCCTAAGAATTGCATCCTAATATCCAGTCTAAACCTACTCTCAGTTTAAACCCATTCCACTTTGTCCTATCCCTTGATGTCCTTGTCAAAAGTCCCTCTCCATCCTTCAGGTGGGGTCACACCAGAGTGAAGCAGAGGGGCAGAATCCCCTCCCTCACCTGCCCACGGTGCTTTGGATGCAGCCCAGGACATGGCTGGATTTCTGGGCTGCAATAGCATGGCTTACTTTGCTGACAATCACCTCAGTCTTGAAAGTGATGTATTTGGAACATTGAAAAGAACTTTCTGGGTTTTTTACTCTCTCACATAATCACTTCTAGACACTTAAGCTACAAGACATAAGACTTCTTGTTTTAATTTTCCCATTTTCCAGCATCCAATGGCTCTCTTCTACACTTCCTTCAATCAAGAGGGGATGTATTCAACAGAAAAGTTCTTGTATGTACAAATCACTTAATCGCAGTTCCCAGTACTTAGGGAAATAAGCAAATTACAAGAGCATAACTGTCCTTTCTAGGCTTAAAAATTGAGAATGAAGAAGTTTGTGAACACCTGGTAAAATTCATAGCTGTAGCTGCTTTGGGGAGTCACAGTACTTTAATTGCAATATTGGAATAAATGTTGTGCCTAATATTTCAAATATTCCTCTTCTCCAGCTGGGTACTAATCTTTCTCACCTGTAGTGATGGGTAGGAATTGAAGATGTTCATGGATAATGAGATCTTTGATCATGCAGACAGATATCATAGACTAAAGTCTGTAGCTGGACAACCCACCATTTGAGTACAGAAAGATTGGAATAGCAATTGCACAGGATTCTAAAGCACTTACAGCAAAATCACAGTGACCTGGAAACTGTATTACCACCTTCTAACACAGATAAATTCAGGGAGGTCCATAGGTGTGTACTATACCATAGGTCAGGCCACCTGAACAAAATAATGGTTCCTTTGGATGTTTTTATCCTGGAATCTGTGAGCCTGCAGTTGATCCTGTTCCTCATAATAAGGTATGAATGCATAAGTTTAGCTCCTTGTGCACTACAGTGCATGATTAAATCAGAAATGCCAGTTATGCTGCATGCAGCTGTGGTACTGGAAGAGGAGAAAACTCAGCCTGTGAGATTCAAAGCATGGTAAAAGAAAGAGGAGATGTTCTCCACTACCAGGAAAATCAATAATTGGAATTTGCTCTGAATCCTTCATTGATTACTACATAACTTAAACCACTTTCTAAGAACACAAATGTGAATGGGGAAAAAATAATTTAGGACTCCACTGGAAAGTGTCATGTTGTCCTGTTCCCTTGCCTTGATAAATGGATCTGATTCCATTTTGCACTTGTATATTTGAAATCTCTTTCTATCCCAAGGATAATGGCAATTTGGATTACTACTTAACAGAATTGCTACAAGAGTGGCATGAATTTCTCTTCCACTGAGTATGAGAGACTGAAAAGATGAGCTGCCATTAGAGGAAGGATGTTACTTAATTTGAAATACAAGTGATTATAATTGGTTAGACTATGACGTTATTCTACAACAGCCTTCTGAAATGTTAAAATTCCTTTTCTCATCCAATCTGATGAATCTGTTGGAAGAGGAACTTCTAGGACACAGACTCATATAATTAATAACTCTGATGTGCTGTGTTTGGAGGAACTGCTCATCAGTGCTCTTCTCCAGGCATTTCTAGGCAGTGTTTACCAGCATGGTCCCATAAAGGACACAAAACTTCAAGTTGAAGGAAACATCACCTTCACCCCAGATACTCAATCTCTCCAAATAAAAATAATTCTATTATACCAATGCCAAGGTGGTCTCCAATATCAGACTGAAATCTCTTCAGGAAGGAGAAATAAATGTTTTCCCATTGTTAACAATTGCTTTGAAACCACTGTGGATGGAACATCTCTAAACAGTGTACACTGCTCTCATTTCCAACAGTGAAAACATGATGGACACCAGGAAACATCTAGACACATTCTGCACTGTGCCTGACAGTTTTGAGGTCATGTAGAGACAGTGACTCATTAGAAGCTCACCTATTAGTCCTCTTTAACTCTGTTTTTCAGCAAATGCAAAGTCATTTAAAATGAGAGGAAAAAAAATCTCATTAGTGACAACCAAAGTAGGACAAGTGACCTATCCTTGGCCTTTTGTCCTTGTAAACATAGGTGCCCCAAACAGCTTCCAACTGTTTTCAAAATGTTTGTGAACAAGTAACCATTCCAGAGTCTATTTTTGAAATCTTTGGCTCCAGAAAAAAATTAGCTGCATCCTGATTTCAGTGCCTTTGTAGCTGAGGCTAATGGTGTGTTATGAAATGAAGGTTATTGTCAGTTTTGGGGAATTTCCAGATGACAATGTCTCCAGACAGTAAGGGGTATCAACAAGTTCCTTTCCAAACACCATATTTTATTCTCTTTGGTTTCTGAATAGTTATAAAAGGCAAGAAGGAATTTTGTAGAATGAGAAAGATATCTCTATAAAATATTCCTGGGTAGCTGATGTGCAAATTATTAATATAAAAAAATTACAGTAATAGGCATTTAAATCCTTTCAACTAGGATATGAATTATTGTCAGAGAGTAGGAAAGAATTACGGAAAACTTCCCATCATGAAAAAGAAGCTATTATAGGCAAAACGATATAGAATATTGTTTGGAATTACATTAAATTATACTGAAATCTTTAAATCACTTTCCTTTTACATTAAATTTATAACTTACACATTCCAATATGTAATTTTTGGATTAAAAAAAGCTTTTTAGATAAGAAGATATTGCAAACTGAACAGGATCTTGATTTTTAAAGGCACGATATGTGCCGATATTTCATTATAACTGGTGAAAGCTGTTTCAGGAAGTGAAAAGCTGATCAAGCCTGTAAGGGAAATAAACCAGTCAAGAAATGAACCCCAGTGCTATGGCAGGGAGCAGAACAAAGCAAAAGACTCTGAGTCGGATAAGCCTCAAGTGGCCCCTGCTGTAAACATAGATTTAACTAAGCTGTATGAAATGGAGAGCTATTCATTTCTCTCACCAAAGCACGTATTAAGTGAACCAAAAGTGTGTTTAAGTTTACACAATTTTTCAGCCTCCCCATTGTGCCAGCCTGCATCTAATCACTGTATTTTTTATTAGGACATTAACCTGCAGTTTCTGCCTTATTCAGTTTCTGCCATATTGTTTCAGGGATCAGGAAGGACCTGGTCTGAACAAACCTGTTCCTTCCACCAAGAGGCAGTGCCTGAAGGCCACCATGTAACCATCCTTTTTCCACTTCCTCTGACTCCAATGTGCAAAACAAAGTTAGCAAAACTCCAGGTCAGAACCCAATGTGAAGCTTTCCTACACAACAGACAGTACAGATTAAATCTGAAAGTTAAGGTAGGGACCAGCACTGAAGACACTCTAGCTTTTGTGAGGACCTGGATTCTGTTTCATTCAGGCCCTAATTTAAACATTAATCCCAGTTCATTAAATATCTTTGAACTGATATTTGTCAAATATTCCAGTTCCCTGAATTTTCCACTTGTCATTGTTTAAAATTTTTCATTTCTGTTTCGACTGGTTGCCACAGAGAAAGATAAATGACTAGCCCTGGAGAAGGATCCCATGGTACACTGCATGCTGGGACTTTCACAGTGAGTTTCTGCTCCAGGGATCATGGCAGACACAGTGAGCTGTAGTTATTGATGGCATGTCTCTCCCTCCCCTTATGTGTTCCCCTTACAGAGTTATCGACAGATTTTTGGCACTCTCCATCCCCCAACCTCCTTGTTCTGTACCAACAAAAAGGACTTTCCATCCCTACAAAGATGATTGTCATGCTTGGCACCTGCTCCACACTGCCATGAACCAAACAGATTTACTCATCCTGAAATCTAATTAAATCTCTTACTTCCTTATTGGATGACTCATTTCATTTTTTAGTGACTTGTCCTAAGTTTCCTGTAGATCCTTCTAATCCAGAGAGAAAAATAAACCAACAAACAAAAAAGCATGGAAACCAAAGTACTGGCACTGGGCTCAATTTGAGCAAGTGTATTGTAGTTTGACCTTGGGAACACCATAAGAAATCTGCCGTTCCCTCAGCCTCATCCCATGATCCAACAGTGAAGGTGATCCCAAATTCCTTTTTCATGACATTGATGGTATGACTTAAAATTTGTCAAATTTGTAAAAATGTTCAATTTCACTTTTCATGCTTTGGGATTGGGCCCAAAGGCATCATGGAACAACTAGATGAACACCAAAGAAAAATATTTCCAAAACAGTAACACAGTTCCAGTATAATTTCTACTGAAATCTGGAATCTGTTGGGGTTTTATTTTGTTGGTCCTTTGGGGCTTTTTTTAGGTTTTATGTTTTTTTTTAATATCTTGAGTTAGAAGGCACCCACAAGATTCATTGAGTCCAACTCCTTGCCCTGCACAGCACCATTCCCAAGAATCCCACCATGTGCCTCAGAGCACTGTTCAAACACTTCCTGAACTCTGTCAGGATTGATGCAGTGACCACTTCCCTGGGGAGCCTGTTCCGATGCCCATCCACCCTGTGGGTGAAAAATCTCTTCCTAATAACCAACCCTAACCTTCCTTGATGCTGCTTCTTGGCATTCTTCATGTCCCGTCACAGTTCCCCAGAGAGAAGGAGTCAATACCCACAATGAGATCTCCCTTCAGTCTTCTCTTTTCCAGGCTGAACTGACCAAGTAACCTCAAGTGCTCCTCATTTGGCTTCTTTACTCTTCATCACAGTGCTGCCGTGAGAAAAACATGGAATCAGACACCTGGGAGCAGCTCACCTTGGAAGAGCCCATCTTTCCTTGTAATTGTTCACATAGATGTGTTTTTTGAAAATTGCTGACCATGCTGACTTGGGTTCAACCATGTGCACAAAAAAACTATAAACAGACTAATTCCATATCATCCAGAATTACTACAGAATTTGCACTTTCTACTCATACTGTGTAATTTTTTAATCCTGGGGGCTTTTTCACATCTTTTAAGTCAAGAATGATGAATTTTCCTCAAAATTTACAATCACATTGAGCATCTCTTTTTGGAGTTTGTTGTTGTTGTTTTGGTTTGGTTTGGTTTTTATTTCATTGTATGTCTCCATATCATATCACTAAGACCTTCCCTGTGACTGGGCATTTCCATCTCAATCATTTCTTTATAGAATTTCAAATCCATCATCCACTTGTCTCCGCACTTCTTTCAGTCAGAGCCTTTCCTCCTCACTGCTGCTGTTTCCTCTGAAATCTGGTGGTTCTTCCATGGCAGCAACCTGAACTCCCTATGGTGGTGCATCCCCTGCTGTCCTTTCCAGGTCATATTGTGGATTCAAAAATGCTCGTTGCGCCTCAGCCTCAAAAAACAGCACTTCCCTGGGCTAAGCTCTTCCTGAGCAGAGCAGAAACACCAGGAACTGCTGCTGTCTAACCAGCACTGTTTACCTTATGAACAGCCTTGGAAAATATTTTTCTTTCCTGTATGGCATAACATTTCTGTTCTCACACTTTCAAAGAAAGTGCCAACCCAAACCGTGGTCAGGATGAAATGTTGTTATGACTAAAGCCCAGACTCTTGTGACCCTATAAAGAGCGATCCAAAATGAGACCCTTTGAGCTCCCCTGGGCTGTGACCAGCAGCCTCCCTCTGAGTGAGGTCTCTCAAAGCCAGTGAACTCTCAAATTTGCTGTACTTGGAGGATCTCCAAAAAACGCTGGGCCCTGGGCAGATACCCCACTCCTCAAGGCCAGACCCTTTGCCTGTGAGGAGATGCAAATTATCTGAAGTGAGTATTTCACTGACCTCCAAGGGGAATTTTTCACACATACCTTGCTTGTACTGACTCTTTGTGTCTGTATGCACAAACTTGTGCATATGTTATAGCAAATCTGGGAGAAATTCTGCTTTCTTAGATGTTTAAATACTTTGGATATCAAAGTAAGTTAGGCCGGTTAAGAAAGCTTGTGACTTAGGACTTAATCTTAGTTAAATGCTGCTAGGTGTTGTTCTTTTGCTAAGTTGTTAAGTTCAACATTAGTTATAAGTTAAGTGCTGCTAAGTGTTGTTCTTTTGTTAAGTACTAAGTTTGACTTTGAAGTTTTAGGTTAAGTGCTGTTTAAGTGTTATTCATTTGTTAAATTCTTAAGTTATAAGTTAAGTATAAAGTAAGTGTTGTTTCTTTGTTGAATTGTTAGGCTTAAGGTATAAGTTAAATTAAAGTACTGTTCAGTTTGAGTGCTGTTAAGCTTTTAGGCTGCATTCCTTTTTATCCTTGTCCTCACTGTCCTTTTGTCATAGGCACCTAAACACACATACACACACAGAGATACATACACACACACCCCTAGATAGCTCTCAGTTCATTTCTGTTTTGATTGCCTGAATTTTATTTGGTTTTGTTGTTGCTTCTTTTTCCTTAGTGTGCCTTAACTGTGCTGTAATTTGAGTGAATCTTGTCAATGAACTTTGTTGTTTTGTCGTTTAATATTAAATCTGTTTTTTGCTCATACCCTTGCCAATGATTTTTCAAGTGATCTCAAACACTCACTTGTAACTCTCCCGTTCCACATAGACCTCCATGTGTCCCCTGTGACCTCTCACCTCAAATCTTAGCCACAAATACTTTCCACCACTACTCTAAATTTCTCTATTTCTTTTTTCTTTTTCAATACCAGATGTCTTCATTTAAAGCAGTAAAGCATTATGGAATATCATTTGTATAAAAGCCAAAAGTTTCTTTAAGGTTATGCCCAACTTTTGCTTTTTTAAAGATGGGGGTGTTTTATGCCCAGAAGCTCATGATTTGAGGATGGATGTAATTTAAAAGAGATAAAGAGAGCCAGGCTTACAGCCAGTTTTAACCTATTTTTGAGAGTAGATACTAATACTTAATGCCAAATTTTTGGACTAAATATGAACAGGATCAGACTTTTTAACCCAGCAAATTCCAATGAGGTATATTTACTATCAAATAATGAATACTTGCTGCACCTAATATCTCAGTTAGAAATCATCTGCTTCATCAAATGTTGAAGACTTTGCCTGGGCAAAATATATTCATTCATTTGATGATAAGCAATACAACAAAAATGAGTTTTTAAGATGTGGGTGGAAATTAGGCCATTTGTATAGAGCGTCTATATTTGGTAGGGCTCATGGGCAGCAGTGGGAGTTTAGATCAACAGCCTGACAAAACCAGAGGCATTGGCAGAGGGAGAGTGGTCGTGGGGGTGAGAAAGAGTCAGAGTCCAGCAATGGAGGACCTGTAGGGAAGCAAAAATTTCTGCAGAGCTTTGAAGGTTTAACATGCTGGACTGCTGATCCAAGAGCTGGCAGCCATCTCTGTTGAACAGGGCTGTATTCTACTTTCTCTTCATTTTCAGCAACAGTTGTCACAGCTCATTCCTGCCACTGCAGTGCTATAAAAAGTTAAATATTGTTACCTAAACACAGAGGGAGGGAGGGAAGTCAGACAAGTTTAGAAATCCACTGTTCTAAAACCAGAAGAAGCAGTGCTGGAGAGAGAGCCTAGATATAGATATAGATGATCTAGATAGATAGATAGATATAGATATAGATATAGATAGGTAGATAGATATAGATATAGATGATATAGATATAGATATAGATATAGATAGATAGATAGATATAGATAGATATATCCCCACTCTCCTCATGAAAGGTTCATTTTGGTAGTCCTGCACCATCATCCTCATTGCTGTTTAGCAGCACAGGGTATCAGTCAAATATAACACAGAAAAGGAGATGATTTGAGGATAATGCATTAAATAGACAACACAATTGCAAAGCTGTTGGGACTTAATTATGGGATGCAAGCAACAACTGCATCTGCACCACAGCCACCTGGGAACACAACAAAATTAATTCTTTTCCATGTGCATGTCATATTGATGACTCTTTTCTATTGACACTCTTGATACTGGCAGCAAATTAGACTTTTCCCATTCCAGTATATGCTAACTGAAAGGTGATTTCAAGTCTGTGCATATTCACAGACTTAGCTACAATCTGGCAACTTCAAGCAAAGGAAGAAGAGAAGAACAAAGCTTTTGGCTTTTTTTAAATTCTACTGGCTTCCTTGTGCAACAGACTGTTAAATCCTTTTAGTAAAGTTTCCCCAGGAGTAGCTACAATAATTGAAGAGTGGCACTCTTGATTGCTGTGATGCTTAAATATCCAAACATTTTGTTTGAGGACAATATTTTTAACTTTTTTTTGGATAAAATCAGTCAAAAGGCAAACTGTACCACCCTTGGGGCCTCTGAAGCCACCGAGTCAGACCAAACTCTTTGGCAGAATCTGGACACTCTTGTGATCACAGAGATTGATCCAGACATCAGAGATGTTAATGGAGAGTGTCACCTGACAGGCTTTCAACAAAGCTTCTCCACATTTGAGTTCCCTCTTTATTTAACCTACTGGGAGATGGCAAGTCCCTGACAGAGGAATGCCAGGTAAGGAGAGACTCTCTTTGCACAGAGTTATGTTCCTTGTGTTGGTATCTGAGCAAAGAAAATCCCTTCTCACTGGTGATTGCTTTTGCAGAATTGACATATGCTTGTGTTTTGGAGGTCCTTTTACTTGTAAACAATGAATCACACAAGGAAACTCTTTATTCAGCTCTTTACTTGTTTCAACTATGACCTGAGCTCTTCTGTTTCAGAACAAAAAAAAAAAAAAAGGCATTTTTTAAAGGAGTGGTTTGGCTTTAGCTCCATCTCTAGGAAAAGGGGGGAAAAAAAGGAAAACAAAACAAAAGTTATCCATTTAAAAAATGTATATTTTGTACTGACCTGTTCACTTCTTCAGCACCAGAAAAGATATGGTTCTAAACCAGATTTTCATATGTGTTCAAGCTGAAGTCAACTTTCTGCTTGTGAATTCCATTTCTCTAAGAAGTGAGATATTCATAAAGACTAAGTAAGAGATGGTACATAAAAATGACTGTAGACATAAAACCCCACTTCAGCATCATAGTGACATTAACAACTACTCATTGAACTGAGGATATTGAAGCAGCTCTCAACTTTCCTGAATCTAAAAGTCTTCCTTGTATAAAAATGAACAAAAAGAAAGGCAACAAGAAATTTAGCATGATTATTTTCCAATAGCTATTCATTCAAAAAAGCATAACATCTAATGATATTGTGTTGGAAGGGCTGAAATAAATTACTTGAAAAAGATGAAGTGCTGCTTAGTGAGTCAAGGAGTTTTTGGTAGTCAATCATTTTGTACTAGTTTAGCTCAACCTTGCTTAGTTTAGAGAGCTGCCAAAACTCAATTTGGCAGTGATATTACTGTGTTTCATGAGTTCTTCTTTTTTCCTTAGGCCTTTTGATTTTCTGTAATTCACTGATAATTTCTACCAATGTGGCAAGCTTAAACATTAAGTATTTTCCAGTAATGCATATGAAGGAAAAAAAAAATAAACAAATACTGATTACTTGCAAATATAAAATAAAGAGTAGTCAGGCAAAGGCATGAGGAGGAAGAGAGAGCAACTGTTCTGTTATATTAGAAGAAACCTTTATAATTCACCTAAACTGTATTTCATGGAAATACAGAATGGTTTGGACTGGAAGAGACCTTTGAAGATCATCTCATTCCAACTATCCTGGCATGGGCAAGGACATTTTTCATTAGATCAAGATGCTTAGAGCCCCATTCAGTCTGGCCTTGACCACTTGGAGGCATGGGACACTCACAACTTCCCTGGGCAGCCTATGCCAGGGCCTCATCCACCCGATGGTAACAAAGTCTGTCAAATATCACCTCTTTCAATATGTTTAAAATACCATTGAACCCTATGGTTAAATCTGAATTAGAAATGACCCACAATAATCATCAAGTCCAACTTCTGGCACCGCACAGGAAACCCCAGGGATCCCACCATGTGCTCGGGAGCATTGTCCAAACACTCTGAGCTCTGTCAGGCTCTGGGCTGTGACCATTCCCTGGGGAGCCTGTTCAGGGCCCAGCCACCCTCTGAGTGAAAAACCTTTCTGTGATATTCAACCTAAACCTCTCCTGACACAACTGCAGCCTAGTGAGTGTCTGCCCCTCTGCAAAGTTACACTTAGCATCTGTAGGGTAAAGTTATAATCAAAATAACAGCTTGCAGACATTGTTTTCCATTGCATGCTTTCATAAGTGTGTTTCTCAGTCGATGTTCTCAACTTTTCAGTATTTTTTCAGACACTTTTCAGTATTGTATAGACACCATTAGTGTGTTTGAACCTCACCGCACATTTCAAGTTTTCTTCACAAAGTATGTTACTGCTAGCTGTAATTAGTAAATTTTGTTTAGTCTTCCAGAAGATCCATCTACTTTGGATATCTATAGCCAAAATACACCAGCATCTCTGAAGACAGGCATGTGCAGGAAATACCCATCAGAAGGCAAGTGAGTATGTAATATCTCCATTAAATATTATTTTTATGATTGATAGAAAGTGCTCAAGGTGCAAGATTTGAACTTGAGCAGAATCCCAAGCACAAAATGAGCTTCTAAGGAAATGTTTTCCTCCAAAGACAAAGAAGATCAAGACCTCAATCAATGAAAGCAATTTGGAGTACTACAGCCTTGCTGATAGTTTTTATCACAGCTGGGAGAGCTGAGCAAGTGTGCTGAAACAGAGTGAATCTCTCCAAGGTGAATAAATATATGCACAGCCATAGAAGGACACCTTCATTTCCTACATACTGTGTAAATTATGAATTCCATCAGTACATATATCCTCACATTTTACTGTAATAGCTGTCTGGGCTTGGGGTTTTGCAAGAACCAAGCTAGCCAGAGAAAGTTTTCTGGAGAGATCTGCAAAAATAGAAACAGGGATGAATTCATCACCCCGTATCAGATCAAGAGATGTCAGAGGTGTGCTCCTCAACTGGAAGTGTCAGCTGGGTCCCAATGAGACATTATTAGCCAGGACATGGGAAAACTGAATCCCTCTGAATGTTGTCACAGTCCCTTTGTTTAAACAGGTTTCATTCAAATGCGTCTTTGTAAAGTCTTCAGCATAGCCTGGAGATGTTGCTCATTTTTGTGTATGCCTCAGTCAAGTGTTGATACTGGAAGACAGTGACAGTAAGAAAAATACCTACAATTTAATCTGTCTGACAGCCCTCTGCCTTATTACAGCCCCCAGGAATTTCTGATCATTGCAACAGATCATTTTCTGATGATTTTTTAACACTGGTAAATGCTGATCAAAGACACACTTCAGACAGTTAATGTCTAGTAAATTAAGGCAGATATGAAACGTTCTCTAGAGCTCATAGGTTAGGACTTTTTATTTTAAAGGTACTATATGCCTCATTGCAGCCCTTCAATAACACACACATGCAAATAAATCAGGCAAATCAATCCTTAATATGCTGGAATTATGCCAGTAATTAATCTGTTTAACTACTGGGACTGAAAGAACAGGTGGGAAAATGCATCCCTTTTCACCTGAAATAGCAACATTGTATCTTAAGTTCACAAGGCTCTAACGGCTCTGCAAATATTATTTTGTAATTTAGTCATGACAGCTGTAATTCTAGTCTCTGTACCTGACCTCTTCGATAGCATGGGATGATTCGTTGTGCTTAAGTCCTTTTGATACTTTTATCCAAGAAAGGAAAAAGCAAAGGAAGACAAGAGAAGAAGGTGCAGCTGTAACTGTTTAACCTGGAGAAGGCTTCCTGTTAATGTATATAAATACCTGAAGGAAGGGTGCTAAAAAGGATTTAGCCAAGCTCTTTTCAGTGGTGCCCAGTGTCAGACCCAGGAACAATGGGTGCAAATTGAAACACAGGAGGTTCTCTCTGAACAGAATAATACATGGTTCTTACTGTGAGGGTGACCAAGCACTGGCACAGGATGCCCAGGCAGGCTGTGGAATCTCCATCCTTGGAGATATTCAGAAGTTGGTTGAACATTTGCCACTCTGGGCAACTAGATCTTGGGGGACCTGATTGAGCTATGGAGCTGGACCACATGAGAGTCAAAGGCCCCTTCCAACATCAATGATTGGGTGAGAAAGGAGAGAAAGGAGAAAAAAAAANAGAGAGAAAAGAGGAAAAAAAAAAAGAGAGAGAGGGAGAGGGAGGGAGGGAGGGGAAGAGGAGGAGGAGGAGGAGAAGGAGAAGGAGAAGGAGAAGGAGAAGGAGAAGGAGAAGGAAGGCTAGTTTGTAAAGACACAGTCAAGGACAAATGCTCAGTTGGTCTACATCAATCAGAGGAACTTGTCTAATAGTACCTATTTATTTTCTCTTCAGCAAACACATTCCCTGTCACATCATGTGGGAGCTCCCACACAGTTCCACATTTCTCCTGTTCTGATCAAGGATGTATCTCTCTTTTCTTATACAAGGCACTGACAATTCTCTTCAAGAATCTAAGCAACCAAAGAGAAAACAAATGATTAAATGGATCAGCAGAAGTAAAAAAAGAAACATTACATTTAGGAGCATCTGACCCTCCATGTCCTAGCAGTTAGGACACACAAACTATTAAAAACTCAGGCTAGTGTCTAGACCAGCTGATCTCTGTTCCCCATGTTCTCTCAGAAATTAAAGTGTACATCCTGCAAACCAGACATTCATCACTTACCATTTAAAACCCTGTTACTTTATTCTGATTTATATTTGATCAATAAAATAAAAAGTACATTAACAATGAAAAAACACATAAATGTCTATGAATTTCCCATTAACCCACAGCTGTAAGAAGGTACATCAAACTGCAGGCTATTCCTAATGCACAAAGCATTAGGAATACAAGAGAAATATAGCAGAACACCTGATCATTAAACCATGATGATTACAAACTATTAATGCCATAATGACTCATCTTCCTTGGAATTAAAGTGTGATACATATGTTAATTCATCTATCCAAAGAGATTATACTTAAAAGCTATGAATGGTCAAATTGTTAATATATGTAGAAGCATTTTTGGTTTGGATGGATTTTTGGAATGTGAGCTACAAAATTAAAACATTTTCAATTTGTTGGTTCATATTTGTTGCCTCCAACCTTCTTAATAGAGATGTTTGGCAGAGCATTGTTCTACTTATTTTTAAAAATATTTTAGAATTCAGGGGAAATTCCAATAAACTAGAGTAAAATTCTTATGACCCAATATTTTAAAAGAAAAATGTGAGCAACTGTAATTGCAGCACTAATGTTTTTTTCTGACATCTAATCTGGGGGGGAAAAAAAGCCTAAGCAATATGTGAATTGATTAATCAGGAATTTAAATGGCAATATGTAAATCAGAGTTCCATCACAGAATCATAGTATAATCTGAGTTGCAAGGGGGCCACAAGGGTCATCAAATCCAGCCCCTGGCCCTGCACAGGACAGCCCCAAGAGTCACACCTCCTGCCTCAGAGGGTTGTCCAAACTCTCCTTGAACTCTGCCAGGCTGGTGCTGTGTCCATTGCCCTGGGGAGCCTGTTCCAGTGCCCAACCACCCTCTGGGGGAAGAACCTTTTTCTAAGTGTGGTAATAGATCTTTTAAAAGGATATAGTGTATTTTTTTTCCTTAAGACAGCAGGCTTGGATGAAAGACAATAATGTCAAAACAGTAGAAATCACTATGGTATTTGACTTTACACCAGAAACAACTTGAACAAGAACTAGGAGGATATGAAACGAATATGGAGATGTTGAACTTTTTACAACCCCTTGACTGATAGTTTTTGACATGAAATTGCAAACAGAGTGTATATTTAGTTGGGTTTCTAAGCAGAAAATACTGAAAAGAGAGGTTACTGAGACACACAAAAAGTGTGTTTTTATCAACTGTCAAGCTATTTATGAAAGAATAAAGAATAATGTATTGGGCCCTTTCCTCTTGGAAATAAGTGACTTTGGAAAAAATCATGACTTTTGAGTGTAACATAATGTCAGAATGATAATATGACTGTTGGATACATAAATTTGAGAATTTATGAGTGCATGAACAGAAAATACACAGGCTCTCAATTTGACAAAGTATCACAGCTGTAGGATTGTTCCTTCTAGTTCAGGTCTCTACTCATCCATTTGAGGATGGTTATCAAAATATTAGAAAGGTCACATGGGTAACTTACACTGCTCACTAATTATCATATACAGATCTGAAAAGTGAAACAAAGAGTTCTTTATCTTTCAGGTAATCACACAGAAAGATCTAACCTAGACTAGAAAGCTCAGACAAGAAATAAGTCATGAACTGTCAACAGGCAAGGTACTTAACCATCAGAACAACTTATCAACAGCTATGATGGATTTTCTATCCCTGGAAAGTTTTAAATAAATCTTGAATGTTTTTCTGAAAGCTCCATCACAATTCAAGGAGAGTTAATGGTCTTGAAAAAGGAACGAGTTAAAGCATGTCCAATGGCTTGGTTTATGCATTTTACACTGGATAATTACTATCATTTCTCCTGGCTTTAAAAGCTGCTACAGTACGAAAAAAAAGCAAGATATTCAAGAGTTGTAACTAGGGTTTGAGGGCTAGCATTTTCCTATTTAATACCTGAGTGGATGACTTGGCTGTCCATGATGAGACAGTGAATTGTTAATTCTGTCATAGTTACTGTTTTCCAGTATGTTTAGATAGGGAGATCTATCACTGCTCAAGCTTATTTTACATTAGTAACCTGATGCTGAATTCTTTTGAAGCCTGGAAACTAGAATCCTTAGTTTCACAGAGAATCTTGACTATAACATGGAGTCATGGTCCTTCAGCTTCCCATTGAAAGTTCTGAACATGATCAAGGGAAAGCTTAACCATCTGCTAAAGGCAGACATTTACTAAAGGCAGCTCTGCTTTTCCAAAACAGCTCCCTGCTGTCCAGTCATTACTACACCAAGCCAACTAAACCTTGTGAAATCTGGATGCTTAACTCATCCTTACCATACAATTTCAATCTTTTTCCCAAGTAGCCACTTCTGGTTTCCACAAATATCCTCTGAGACCATGAAGAAAAGGTAATTGTGTATTTTCTGCTACAAATACCCAGATGTTTATCCAAACTCATTTCACACAGCTTCTACCTGCTTATCTTTATTATTGGAATGATAAGGTCTTGGCTGTAAAGACAAATTAATCAATCAACCAATGCAGGATATCGTACTGTGAGGACTCTGATTGAGTTCACAGATTCATAACATTGTTTAAGTTGGAGGGGACATTAAAGATCATTTCATTCCAAGCCCTCTACCATGGGCAGGGACACCTTCCACTAGACCAGGCTGCTCCAAGCCTCATCCAGCCTGGCCTTGAACTCTTCCAGGGTTGGGGCATCCACATCTTTGGGCAGCCTGGGCCAGGACCTCACCACTCTCACAGGAAAGAATTTCTTCCTTATATCCAATCCAAGTCTATCCTCTTTCAGTGTGCAGCCTTTCTCTCTTGTCTTATCATTACATTCCCTTGCCAAAAGTCTCTCCAGAAATCTTGTAGGCCTCTTTTAAGGTACTGGCAGGCTGCAAAAAGGTTTCCCTGGAGCCTTATTTTCTCCAGACTGAATAACCCCAGCTCTCTCAGCCTGTCTTTGCAGGAGAAGGTCTCCAGTCCTCTGATGATCTCATGGCCTCCTCTGGACTCTGCCCAGTAGGTCAAAGTCATTCCTGTGCTGAGGACCCAGGTGGAGTCTCATGGGACAGAAAACTGGGGGAGAATCACTTCCCACAGACTGCTGAGCACCCTTCTTTTGCTGCAGCCCAGCATTCAGTTGGCTTTCTGGGCTGCAAGTGCACATTGTTGATTTGTTGTATTGCCAAGCATCAGTAACTGAACAAAAATCTCAGGAAATTCATGGAACTCACACTGTGAGAAATGATGCAGAGGACATTAACATATCTTTTCTCCCTCCTATATTCATTTAAATCAAATAAATCCACTCTAAAGCCTGATTTTGACTCTGTCAGACATCTTTTATTATGTTATTATGATCACATGTAGCAGCATGAAATCAGTGATGTAAATCTATACATAACACGTTAGGTAATGGTTTTCTAAGTGTATTGAAAACTCAATCTGCTTCCAGAGGTTTACAATGCCTTAGCATTTAAACCTGTATCAAAGAGTCCTTCCCACAAGCAGTTTCATGATGACCAATTTAGTCAAACTTTGCTCTACATCTCCTGTACAGTGCTTAATGTATTCTAAAAAGCCAAGAATATGGCAAACAGGAATTATTAAATATCACTAGCCTAGGTGCAAAAAAAGCTTTACAGAGATTAATAATACTACAAGGGTAATAAAGCAAAACCTTTCAACTCATGGGAAAATAATAATCTTCTTTATGACATTTCTGATATTTAGGGTTATTGAGGCTGGAATTACTTTGTTTTAGTTATTGATTTCTAAGCCTTCATGATTATTGCTCTTTAAACATTGCAGAGTCATATTGTGCTTTGCTGCAGACTCTGAACCAACAAGCAGCACTGGAGTCCCAAAACCACAACATTCCATGTGAGGTCTTTTTTTCCATCTTCAATTGACACATGAAACATCCCTTTAGGCCACCTTTCTTCATCAAAAGAAAAATTACATCCCACCTGCCTCCCTTCCTCCCTCCCTCCAGCTTGCTATTCAGTGGTTAACAACAGTCTTTTGTAGACAATTATTTCTTCCTTTACATTAATCAGTAGGAGCAGAGTGACTCACTCCACCAACAGACATGAAAGTGCTGCTAGGTCACCTGCCCTTCCCTCCACTGGAGCAGAAGGTGTAAGCCTGTGCTCAACTGGCTCAATTCTTGATGTTCAAATATCTCTGTCTCCTCTTTTTTCAGCCTAATGTGCAAGTTATCAGTGAATTTTCTCCTTAATTGGTGATTTGGAAGCTCTCATTTTCATTTCCAAAAATGGATAAATGAGCATTTCAGAGACTCATGATTTCAAGTAGAGGAAAAGTACACTGATGAAAGACCCCTATGTATTGCTAGACTAGTCTCAAAGACAGTTTTGGCCTGTCTTTTTAGCACAATAAGAGTCAGGCTCAGAAATCTAAAACCATCATGACCTCTATTAGGACCTGGTACCCATAAAGCCAGAGGCCCCAGCCTGACATGTACTGGGACCACGATGCCCTTTTGAAGCTGGGAGCTGCACCAACATCCTACACACACACAGACATAGAGAACGTGGCACAGAGAATAAAAGCTGCAAAACAGCATCCAACACTTTTTCCTGTACAGAAAGCAAGAGTTTTCCACCTCCAAGGCAAGAATGCATGGAATTCCAGCTGTGTTCTTCCCATCGCCCTTCAAACTTGAGAAAAAAGGAGATTTTTGTTTGTTCTCCTTCAAGAGCTTTTTTCTTGGTCAAGCAGCTCCTTCACCTGCCCTGAATGAGGCTGAACATGGACAGCAGGTAAAGGGAGACTCATTTTACATGAAGCTTGTGACGAGGAGATCCTTGGCCATAAGGGGCATAGAAGGAGCATGATAATTACTATGGTATTTTCAGTGGTCATTACACATATAGAAGAGAAGAGAGGAAACTGTGGTATATCTAATGTGGTAGCAAGGAAACTGAAGCCACTACAGATATCTTAATTTCTGCTCAGTATTTAGCAGAAATCTTACCACGCTTCAGCCTCTCAGTCAGGAGAAATTACAATGCCCTATGAATAATAGATGAAGTGCTATTTTGATGATGTAAATTAGTATTAATGCAGAAGATTATTTTAATAGTGTGCATAAATGGAATTTTCAGTGCTGAAAGGAACCCTAATTAAATCTGATTCTTTCAACCATTTGCTGCTACGCCACTCAGTATTTTGGCAGGGGGGAGGCTGTTTGTTTTCTCTAACACTTATTTCTGTCTCCTCTTTAAATCATTTATTGTTATATTTAGTCACTACAATCAAAAAGTAAAATAAAACCCTAATGATAAAGTCAAACAAGAAGCCTTTATTAATGCAGAGCACGCCGTACCAGAAGGAAAACATGCCAGTACCTAGGGAGAGTCATCCTGGGGACAGACAAGCTTTAATGCTAGGAAGCTGCAGAAACTACTTTCCATTCCTCTTGCTTGTTTGTAACAAAACTTTGGAATTTCATCAGCACAGAACAGCCAAGAGCTGTTCCTGCAGAAGGCCCAAGCGGTTTTGCTGCCTTGACCTTCGCTTTGCCCATTGCACACAACATATACAATGTGTACTGCTGGGTGATGTACACTCACCATTACCACATAATTGGAACACTGCATTAGATCTGGCTTGGGAAAAACAGGCAGCCACATCACATCTTTCAAAGGGTTTTTGTCCCACAGGAATTTCTCATTCAGCAGACATCTACCCAAAGCCCTGCTCACATAAGAGTAACTTCCCTATTTGGATTGACCTTCTGCAAGCTCAAGTACTTCTAAATAATATTTTCTAATCCATGTGCAGCAAAATAATTATATCAATGAGATTACTGTACAACCTCTCACGTGCTGTGCTAGTGTTTTGAGCAATATCTATGACCATGTATTGTGCTGTAAAGCATAATGAACAGTGACAAAATATCAATGGCATATCCATCTGAAGAATCATTATTTTTATGTTTTATGACAGGGCTGTTCCATAATTTATTGTAAAGCTGCTTGATGCTGTAAATACATTGTGTAATAGTTTCTAATATATGTTCACAATATGTTATTGCAGCACTGAGATTAAAATCAGGTGTTTATTACTGAGGCATTTTTAATCTGGTACAAATCATGAAGGAGAAGCCAGGAGTGACTCACCAGCTTGGTAGAAATTTGAGTTAATGAAATACTTACAGGAGAACAATAGTTGCTGTCAAAGTGGAAGGCCATTGACAACAGACTGCAGGGCTTCTGCATTCAGGACACCATGTGAGGCTTATTTCAAGTTCATTTCATTTGCTTTTGTTCAGGTGATGTTGATACAGATATCTGCTTACAGATAAAAAAATAGTTTTTTGAATCACTCCTCTGCATAAAGAAAGCCATGAGGAGTTTTTGTTGTTCTCCTGCGACCTTCAATAACCTCTCTCTCAGGCAGGGATAGAGGTTATCACCTCTGCATGTCCAGGCTTTCCTCCTCTGTAGATTCCCCTGGCTCCTCAAACCTGTCAGCAGAGCAAATGGCATCAGTGCACCTCAAAAAGTTCTGAAGAATCGAGAGAATTACACACCCAGGGCATGGAAAAAAGAAAAGAGGGGAAAAAACCCCACTGTGATCAAGGCGCAGATATTTGTGCTGTACATATCTATCCTCCAATCAAGTCATACCTGTTTCTCCTTCTGAATCACATTTTTCTACTAGAGGGGACATCATTTTGAAATGTGTAGTCACCACTTCTGTCTCCTCCAGATGCATGCCACCTTTTCAAGGATGCTCACAAAATGTGCCCCCGGACATCTTGATGGCCAGCTCAGCTTGTTCTGGGAAGGCAGCACTGCTCACTTGACTGACTCTCCACAGCACAGGTTTTTGGGGGTTCCCCCCACCACCCCCTTGATGGCATCTAACCATAGAGCTCTAGTAGAAGAAGAAGCAAATTAATTGACCAAGCGACACCTGGGTCAGACTTGGTACAAACACAGCATAAAATGTATTGCAGAAAAAGTGTTCCCTGAGCAAATCAGTTAAATTCACAAACCCCAGTGGGCTTGGGGAAATGTCAGTTCAGGTCCATCACCAATAAATCTATTTCAACACTAATATGTGTGGTCACATTTAATTTTCTTCCATGACTTGTGTTGTGCGACCGGGTTGTGCTTTCTCTGTGCTGCTGAGGGTGAGATTTTTCAGTGAGACCTGCACCTTGCACAAAAACAGGAGGTTAAAATAATATGTGGCTAATAATTAACTCATCTTCTCATAATTTTAAATTCCTCATTACACTATATTAAAAAATATAGTGCAGTCATAGACCTAAAGGTATATCATTGCCATCAGCATCATAAAAATTGCTCTCAGAGAAGCAAAATGAGAACTCCAGCATTTCATATTCTCAGCCAACTTTCAGGGTTTGTAATGTGTCACTGTTACTTGTCTGCAGTCATTAAAGGGGTCATCAGACTAGACAGACCTGAACTTGGACTTCAATATTTTCATCATGGAAATTTAAGCTTCACTCAGATGCGCTGACCTGAAAGAGGCACTTAATCAAAAGGGATCTCTGCTCAGAAAGGGAAAGCTGAGGTTTTTCTAGTAATGGCTAAAAATATGGTTGTTGTGGCTGTGCATTTAATTGCACATCTGTTTGCAAGGTTATGATTTCCATTCCAGTTCACTGACACTTATTTTCAGGACACTTCCAATCTAATTAGAAATGCTGCATGTGAGTCTAGCAGCCACAAAACTAGGAAAGTGTTGTGTTGTAGCTAAAGATAAAAAACGACATCTTAAAATGATCCTTAACATTTTCCAAATACTCTGAGTACATCATCTTAGGAAAGTTTGTTTCTTCTTTGACTGGCTTCTGAAAAGTAGAGAAAATAAATTTTTTGGAACTAGGCTAAGTTTGAGCTTCATTCCTAAAGCAATTACTGATTAAATAATTTGTGTCTGTTTTACTTTCACCTTGAATTTCCAGATAAAGGTCCTTATGTTTGGATGTCAGCTCAAAAATTACAGCCAAAAACCAGATACGTGTGGAGGACCTCAGAGTCCTTTGTACTGCTCACCTCTCTCATCCAAGTAGTGGCACACTTCTGGAAGAAGATTTTGAAATCTTGTCAGTGTTTTTTGTTGCAGTATGGTGTGGAGAAGGCGGGTGGCTGTAATGCACATTATTAAAAGATAATTGTGAAAATGTGAGTAATGGAATCTGGCAGGGATGAAATTTCTGTCCTTAAGATGGTCTTTGGTACCAAAGGAGTGCTGTTAACCTTGGCAGAGTGTTGGGGGCCCTGGAAAGATAACACTTTCCAGTGCAGTATCCTCATCACTTAGGCAAGGTAAAACCACCAGCTGCTGCTATTGAAACAAGTTGAGGCATGAGCACTTTCATTTCTTCCATCAACATCGTGAAGAGCAAAAAAAAGTTTCCTTACAGTGGTTTCTTTTCTAGAGTTTTAATCCAATTCCATGGACATCATTCAAATGAGTTCTGGGCTGGGCTCACAACAGCTGCTGACCCATCCAAGAGGAAGACAGTAAGCATGGGGCTTCCAACTTCTTTCAATTTCTCCTGAATTTTTTCTTACAGCTTCAATTTACATTGCTGACATATTCCTAGAAATCTGAATACCATGCATAAAACTCAGAATATATATTTATAGTTTTCAGAAAATAAGTTTGCTGTTGCAAGGTGACCCTCTTCTACCAACTCAACATCTCCATTACATTTCTTTTTGGAGAAGATTTCTGGCAGAAGATGTTGCAGCTTCAGGTTAGATTCCTAAACATGAGTAGGACCAACACAAGCCTCAGATCTGGGGGTATAGCAGTTCTGCCACATTGGCTGGCTTCCTGCCTAAAGAACCTTCCTCTCAACACATTTTGGTATTCCAAACAGCCCAGAATGACGCCACCTGCTCCCTTTTGCTCATCATGTAAAGTGGCAGGGCAGGGGGCACAGATATCCAGTTTTTCATCCCCTGACATCTAAATTGGAAATGCTTATTGTGTTTTTCCAGATCTCTTTCTTTGGCCTTATTTGTGCACCTCTGTCAAAAGAATGCTAAAAAAGCCTCTGGAAAACTAAAAAGTAGGTATCTTGAAGTAGGCACGTTGATGGATATTTCAGAAATTACTTGTCCTTAGTTATCTGCATTTCTAAAATTCAAATAATGATTGTTACTTACCTTGAGGGCATACAGGGAAGATTAATTCATTAACTGTGTTCAGAAAGCAGAACAGTATCTTTTGGGTTTTAATTTAAATTCAGTAGCCAATGTTAAGTTCCTAAATCAATATGTAAAGATGTGAACAAAAAAGATTTGTCTTTCAAAGGAGTTTGTGTCCATTCATCTCTCAGCAAGACCTCTCCTACACTCTCTACTTTTAATTGACTCAGTTGAGAATTGGGAACCAAACCTCTGACCATTATGATCTATATTTGTGTTTGTCAGAGGAAAAATCCAGCCTAAATAATGTGGTTATTATACTCTCCACAGCAGCAGCTATCCATGATTAAAGTGTTATTCTCATTAACTTCATTATAAGCCTCTGCAATCAGAGGATACTTCACTAATGGGAACTTTCTGAGACTGCCTCTACTCTGATTAAACGTCTTTTGTGAATATTTGCAATTGCAAACATACATACGTATATATAAACATTTCAAATATCCATGCCATACTCTTACCTCTGCAGAACCACGGAGTCATTTTATCTCCTCATAAAACAGACAGTATGTTGTCTTTTCCTTTCTTTTATTTCCTCCCTATTTCATGGATCATCTGACCACAGTATTTTCATATTATAGGAGGAATGGAGAGGATGTGGACCTGCACGTCAAATGGAGCTTTCTCCACTCCTCTTATCCTCTAATTTCTGTTTACGTGTCAACTTCATTCCTTTCAACTTCCTCCGAAATTCCTAATTGTCAGATGATGTCATTGGTTTGAGGATGAAGACTAAATTGTTAAATATAATATCATTGTCATTCTTCAGGGTTTCTGCCAGTTGCCTAGAGGTGTGATAAAAAACTCTTTCCTTCTTAGGTATAATTTGTCCCTTGGGATGTTTTAGAGGAAGATTTTTGCCTCTCTCTGAATCACTCCAGATTGCTACAGACAGACATAGGTGAGAAGTGATCACGGAATCACAGAATCAATTAGACTGGAAAAGATCTCTAAGATCAACAAGTTGGAACTTTGACTGAACACCACCATGTCTCATGCGGTACTGTGTGCTACATCCAGTGATGAAAACTCCACCACCTGTCTGAGCAGCCCATTCAAATCTTTGACAACCCTTTCCATGAAGAAATTCCTCCTGATGTCCAAGCTGAACCTCCCCAGGCACAGCCTGAGGCCATTCCCTCTGGTCCAGTCACTGCTTGCCTGGGAGAAGAGGCCAACCCCCACCAGCTCCTCTCAGGGAGTTGTAGAGAACAGTAAGGTCTCCCCTATCATCCTTTTCTCCAGGCTGAGCCCCTCCAGCTCCCTCAGCTTTTCCTCATCACACTTGTGCTCCAGACCCTTCCCCAGCTCTGTTCCCCTTCTCTGGACACACTCTAGCCCCTCAATGTCCCTCCTGAACTGAGGGGCCCAGAACTGGACACAGCACTCCAGGTGTGGCCTCCCAGTGTCCAGCACGGAGGGACAATCACAGCCCTCGTCCTGCTGGCCACACTGTTGCTGACACAGAGGGCCAGGAGGTCACCAGCCTCCTTGCGCACCTGGGCACAAGCTGGTTCATGTTCAGAATGCCCCATACATCAGAGTAGTGCAGAGTGCTGGAGTGGGATTTTTGCTTTTGTCCATATAATTTTGTGCTTCCTGCTCCCTGTGAGTACTGGAGGATGTCACGGCAAAGCCTTTGTAGCAAAGCCTTTGGTCTTCTTTGAATGCAATACTATAGCACTGGCAATTGATATTTATTATAAATCTTATCACAGACTGTTATAAATGCTTTATTGGCCTGTGAAGTCATATGGAATAAATTTTTATAGACCTTTCTACACTACACATTTATTATACATTTGTTAATAATTGTAAGGAATTGAACTTGTTGAACCAACTAATGCAGTCCAGTGTTGGCATGTTCACTTTGGTGTGACCAGTTCTCCAATCAACCAAACACTTTCAATGGATTCTTCAACTCTCCTGCAAATGATTTGTGTGCAAATACAACAATCTGGACAAGCCCAAGTAGTAACCACTTGCTGAAGTGGTGAACTTTCAGTACAGTCTGTGCTTAGCTAAGCCACTTGAGTCCAGCTGTGGAAACAATCCCATTTCAGGGAAGTATTTAAACACACAGAATAATTGCCTGAGATGACTGGGATTATGATGGATTTGCAAGGATTTCCAAGACAAACAGGACAGCAGGATAATGCAGCCAAGGCCTCCCATGTTTGCAGTTAATGGAGCACCAAGCAACAATGTGACCAAAACTTCTCTCAGATACATCACAACATAGAGAACTCATTAAGCAACCAGGCACAGATTTACTAAGTGGAAAAGGAAAAGCACTACCTTAGAAAGCATTCATACTTCTGGCTGTGGTGTGCCTCTAGCTGATTCTCTGAGTTGATTAATTTACAACACAGATGGATCTGGCCTCACCCCATGGTCACTTTCAGCTGTGTTGGGGTTTTTCAGACTAATTCTGAAAGAAGATCTTTTAATTTCTATGGGTTCCATAATGCTAAAGTTTGGAGGATGGACTTATTTTTCCCCACTGTGTGATATCATGGCAAGTCTCTTAATTTCTTCCAGTTCTATTTTTCTACACTATGAAACAGCACAAAATTCTACCCACCACCAAGCTGTGGTAAAAACAAAGCAGTTTGTAAGAGTAAAAGTCACTTTTGTTTCTAAATACTCCCACACTTTATGTATTGTAGAAGGAAAATGGAAATTAATATACCAGGTTTTTTTCTTGGTTTATGCTAAGATTTTTATACTGGTTTTAAACCTTTAAGATTACTGGATTAATACCTGGGCAATGTCTGGAGTCTTCAGTGTGAGGTTTGAATCCACAGCATTATTAGAACGAGCTGCAGCTCACTTTACCAGAAAACAGAAATTAAGGAGCAGACAGGGCACAAGTCAGACTAACCTTTTTATTCTCCTTTAGTGCCAAAATGTTGTTCTTGTAACATCTTTCTCACACTCCTCTTTATTTCCTCTTGGGTGGTCAACAGCAGTAGCCCAGAGTGTAAGTCAGGTGATAAGAAGATTTCTCAGCAGGGTCTGAAGTCAAAAAAGATCCGGAATCACTGGAGCCAAAGCCGTGAAGATCTGCCAAATCTGTGCTCAGCCTAGCTCTGCTACAGGAAATTATTACCTGCCCTTACACCCTGCTTTCCATCTGGCTTCTCTTTGGTTCCCTAAGCTAAAACAAAAAAATTAAAGTTCTTCATTTATAATAGTATAAGTGAGATGTCAATGGCACTTTGAGAATTATACTGTATTAAGTAGTCCACACACTCCTCAACTATGCGGCTGAGAGAAAAGATCTTTAAAGGCTTTGTATTAAATAAGTGAAGACAAGAGGAACACATCACACTAGAGACATAAACAAACAAAGGCCTTATCTGAACATATGTCTATAACCATTGTCAAATGATCAAAGAATCACCATTTTTTTTTATTTTGGAAGAATGGATAAATAAGTGATGTTTAAAGCTTCAAACAGTAAGACTTGTGGTCTCACCTTTTATTGATTCAGGTGCTATTTATCTGCATGTATATTTCCCTGCAACTAAACAAAAAAAGGTTCCTATTATAGTCTATTCCTTTCAGAAAAAAAAAAAAAAAAAATCAAACATATCCTGCCAGGGAAGAAAGCCAAAATTTTGAAAAGATATGATGAATGAGTGTAGACATTAGCTGAAGCAGGAACACTGAACAAAAAATGCCAGGCATGGGCATGATACTGTTTTTATTGTCACTAGAGAATCTGAAGGCTGCCACTTGTTAAAAGATTTTTTTTTAATACTTAATTCTGCATAGACTGTATGCTGGTTATTTTAATTAAATGTCTATCTCTGTCACACCAGTCTCCAAACAAACAGGCTGGAAACCATAAAAGATACAGGGGCTCCTGTTGGTTGGTTCCTGAGATGCACAAAGGAGTTGCTCCATACTGGCTCCCAAAACAGGAAGCCAATAATTTCTTCTTCCCCATGCAAGCTGAAATCTGCAGTCAAGAGAGGGTAATGGAAACCTTTTCCTCACTTAAGAAGTTTCCTGGGTCACAAATCCCTTAGTCATTCAAAACAGCTCCAAAGCACAGCAAAAATTTTTGGTGAGGTTTCCATAGAACTTCAGGGTTTTTTCAGTTCTGCAAACATTGTAAAATAGCCCATCAAAGATGATGATGTGGGTCCTGGAGAAGACTCACAACCCAATAGAGACCAGGTGGGATNGAAATAGCCCACCAAGTCCTTTACATCGAGAGATGATGTGAGTCCTGGAGGAGACTCACAACCCAATAGAGACCAGGTGGGATGTGCCAAAAAGTCTAAGATGGTGCAAAGCACCAAATTTTAAGCAGTGGGCACTAAGTGAATTACGAGCAGAGTTTTGTCATGATCCCTTCACTCTGCCCATCCAAAAAAAAA